>JAKTRM010000070.1:0-55997 GCA_030579635.1 Wickerhamiella australiensis | reverse complement strand
CTCATTATATAGATAGACAAGAGCGGTGCTGCCTGTGTCTGGTGGACCTTATCTCATTAGATAGTTTCGTAGTGTAGTGTCATACAAATTCACCTTTTATCAGATCGAGAGAGCGCGCTTATCTCATCGGTTCCTTCTACAAATTCACGTGAGCGACTCAACGCCACTACACACATTTCTAGGCGCACCACGGCGCTCTGCACATTTTTTGAAGAAAAGAGTATATTACCGGGAAAAATTCGAGGTAAATAACGTCTTGTCGCGAGTTGTGTGGAATAGTTGGTAGGACATGGTGACTATATAAGCTCTATAATATGATTTATTGGCGGGCTTGTAGCTTTCTCTCTCTCGCTAGCCCCTCTTGACATTCAAAGCATGTAAGGCGAAATCTCACCAGCCCCGCATCATAAGCTCTCCCGCATTTAGTACACGAATCACCAGGCACTTTCTTTGCAGGCCCCATCGTTTGGCTTGCCTCTTGCGAAGGAGCTGAGGGGGTTGACGGCGGTGGCATGTTCTCTTTATCTAGTGCGCCAGTTCTAGCAGGTTTTTGAGACCTCTTATTTAAACCCTTGGGCATTTTGACGTGCTTAATGTTCGTGGAATCAATCTCGAAGCTACACAGGGGCCTGCCTGTCTTGGAGTGGGGAACGCCGCGGAGGGACTGATTTTGTACTGGATTGGAGGCCAACATCACTTTCTCCGCATACTGGCGAGGTACTAGGTACAGGCCAGGATCAATAGATTCTAATGGGATGCCGATTCGGTGGTGACGAAGCAACTTGTGCTTGCAGGGTAGTCCAGTATGTTGTCTGGTAGTACAATGCTCAGGGCAAACCATGAATGAGTCAAACTGAGCAACTCCTAATCGGCATTGTCTTAATACATAGGCCATATAGCTCATGTACTGCTTAGCCATAATGCCAATGTTCTTCTTATGGACATGGCCCCAAAGCTTCTTGACAACGCTCAGATGTAGCCACCGCTTTGTGGAAACGTACTTGCTTTGGCGTGACGATGCTTTTCCTCTAATTAATGCCCTATGCTTCTCTATCTCGGCCTCGCTGGTTCCCCGCTGCTCTTTGAGGAACCCAGCCATTGACTGGACCAGCTCACCAAGGGAGCTCCGAGGCTTCAACCATTTCTTGAGAGCAGCGTGAGCGCTTTCAACTCTTGAAGTTGCCTGATACCCAAAAGTTGGGTACTTCTTTGTGTGATAGTAGGCCCACATTACCTTATACCGCATCCATTGGTTCTCCATGTAGGGAATAAATGCGCTGCTTTTGCCCACCAAATCCACAATCTCCTCCCACTGCTGCTTAAATTCATACTCTGTGGACGCTGCTAGCATAGCTCGAAAAGGTCTTGAGATTTCACTCCACTTCCTGGCCGCGTAAAGCTTCTGGTCGTTGTCTTCTGTCGATAATAGCTCGTCCACGCTAAACGTATCGTATGAGGCAGGAGCTTGAGCTGATTTAACGAAAACTTTACTCTGGTTTCGAATAACCCACGACCTCACGTCGTTGATGATGTGCCATGTACACAGAAGATGATACGATGTGGGAAAAACCTCCTCAGACGCCAGTAAAAATGCCTGTTCTCGGTCCGTGAAGATTGTTGCTGGCCCTACATTTTCACGAGGTATTTCAAAGTTGTATTTACTCCCAGGTGTGTAGCCACTAGAGCTTTTGATGAAGGTATCCACAGGATCCGAATCCGCTGGAGAATTATGATCCAGGGTATTGTAAAGCTCTTTCAATTGAGCAAATAGCCAGGCGTAGTCTTCTTGGGCCCGTTTCTCCCCGCTCAGCAAACAAATAGCGGCCGTGTAACTGCGTCGATCTGGGCCCATACCAACGATATGAATCAATTGCATGTTGTACTTGTTCGTTCTGTAGGTACCATCCACGAAAAGTACTGAATTGCACTGCTTGAATGTCTTGTAACTTGCCTGGTGGACCAGGAAAAGACGTTCTAGCGGGCGTGTCTCGGTCGGACTGCAAAAATAGCGCTTGCGGTACCAATCCGTAGAATTACAGAGTCCCTGCATCATTGCAGTTGTCTCATCTCGTCCCATCAATCGCTGAATGTTCTCAAGGTAGAGAAGGTTGGAAACATCCTTACTTTTTAAGCCCAACGTCCCGCCATGGACCTCTCTGAGAGCAGCAACCACCTTTGAGGGAGTTTGAACCTTTTTGATTGTATTCTGAAGCTCTTGGTTGTGTAAACGTCGCCAAATACGTGCGTACTCGGGAAAGGTTGTGCCATCACATCGGCCATGGTGGGTGTGGGTGAAGTAAGCTGAGTTCGGCATGATAACCCACGTATCTGAGTCCGCGCTTTTTTGTTTGATGGTGACCTTCCATCCACAAATTTGCCGTTCTTTAGTTGGTCGGCGGGAACTCCTGTTGGAGCTTTGGTGAGTGTCTGCTACATGGTGACGAGAGCATCGGAGGTAATAACGGTCTGGTTTGCTATTGCGACTCACACACATAAAGCCCTCAGCTGCGGCCCACAGCTGTACGATCTCTTTGGCTGCCTCCCTATCGGAGGCGATAAATTCCTCAAGGTCCGGCTTTGCAACCCAGGAGTTCTGAGGCCCCGAAATTTGGGTGGAAGAGACTAAGGTAGTAGCGACTGCAGTTGCGGTGACAATGCGGCTCGAATCACCATTACAAGTGACTGTAGACTGAGTAGACTGAGAGCATTCGCTAGCAGTGATGACGACTGCTTGGCAATCGGTGGCTTCTTCAAGCGTCTGGGTACACTCAGTAGCGGTGTCTGCTCCATATTTACGAGCAATTGTTCCAAAATCTGCCCTGACAGCGGCAACACACTCAATATTCTCGGCCTCAGAGTCACTGCCGCCATCATCCAGGACACAAGTAGAAATGCTATCATAGATGCTCATCAGCTCATCGTGCTCTGTACTGTTATTGTGATCCTCATCATCGTCACTGGATTCTGCTTCCCCTTCGTGCTCGTCCTCAGTTCCATAGTCTTGTGCTTGGTCAATACTGGTATCAATATCAATATTTTGGGACGTAAAAGTGTCTACTGCTTCAGTAAGGCTCTTCCTGGCGGCTCTCAAAGTGTTCATGGTGATAGGTGGGCGAGAATAATCAGGTAATAGCTCAGGAATGTAGCCTGCATACAACGTGCATATAGACGTTGAATGGGCATTAACGACAGGTTAGCGACATAGCAATCATATTTATCACTTTAGAGAAAAATTGCAAGCAGTTTGAGTGGATTTTTGATCGATTTCGAGAACGTTGATAAAAATGTTTTGTGTTACAGGAGCTATTTAGCCGGTACATGGTGAGCGATACACAAAAGGCACCTCATTCTACACTCATCCCGAAATAATGAAAGAATTTATCAGAGCGATAATGGTGCAAATAGCCTTTTAGAGTTAGCTTTAAAGCTCAATTAATGTCATTTATAAATAAAATCTGTCGATTGAAGGCATATAAAGTGCCAAGCTTATATTCGGGGTAAGTTAAGACAAGAAGTGGCGCATTCACCACTCATAGCTAATTGATAGGTAAAATATCAATTAAATACCGCCAAATCGAACGTTAATACCACTTTAGAGAATTGGCTATTCTACTGGCGACGCCACATTTTTGAAAATTACATAACGACGGAGGTTACGTAACACATTTCCGTGGTGCGCCTGGAAATATGTGTGGTGGCGTAAGAATATCTCCAAATTGACCTTTTATCAGATCGAGACAATGCGCTTATCTCATCGCTTCCTTCTTCACAATTATGGTTGCGAACTTTCAGGCGCGTTTTTGACGATAAAATGGCAGAATGGTGTTTAGACAAGACGCCAATCTAGATCTGATAGATCTCGATATTATTCACTGAGCGCAGTGGTTGATGTTGAGGCTTTGTCTCCTTTCTTTGCACTAGCTCCACCTAGACCACTATTTTTGCTTACCCGGGTGGCCGCTGGGAATATTATCCGATTTGCGCCGTTTTCACTTTCGGCTTTACATTTTCCATTTCAAAGAGCGCATTTTGCGTGCCGCAACAATCGTTTTTCCTACGACAAACAGTAGATCACACAAACAGGGCCTAGTCACGCACGTGGCCTATCCTGAATGATGTGAGTTTGGGTGATGAGAAACAAAGACAACGCTCCACTAGGCAGCGTAACATAATTGACGATGTACCACCACCAGCAAAAGACCCAATTAGTCGGGAGATGGCGAGAAATGTCTCCCACGTTCAGAAATTCTTTGACAGCATCGACCAAAGAAAGTTTCAACGAGATCCAAAAAGAGCTGGAAGACATAGTCGGTGTCAATAGCCCATCTTGGACCTACCTGGCCAATGAGTGGATGGATGATGTGGACAAGTGGGCGTATTATTCTACCAAAATGTCGCCAACCTTTGGCTATCAAACAAACTCCCGTGTGGAGAGCCCACAAATCACTCAAAGATTTGCTTGGGGGTAAATGTATACTAACGGAACTGGTCAACCAGCTAGGTGGTTTCCTTCGAGCCCAGCGGCATTTGACAGAACAGGCCATCATAGATCATAGGGCCCTACAAGGGGGAGTCGTACCAAATAGCTGCAATCCTGTGACAGCGGTCACTAAGCGATGGTCACATTTGAGGCTTCTGAAAAATCTCTGGGGGTACATCCACAAAAAGAGTGTTTCGCTCATTGCCGTTGAGTATATCGGCTTCACCGAGCACTTGATGGCCTCCACCCACAAGGATCCGGTTCGTTTTCATAATGAACTGGAATGCAATCCCAGGTATGCTTTGATAGGCCTCATACCGGTCCGCTTTGCAAACACACCCTCGTCAGAAAGTCCGGAGATGGGGTTTTCGAGGAAGACCTAGACCCGGCAATGGTGTCAGTGTCTATGTCAAAGACAAAATTTAATACCCTTCCTGGAAAGGCCCGGTCAAATACCAGCAGCTTGGCGGGTCTAAAGTCTGCTAGCACTGGTCGCGTCTTGAGGGCGCATGAGATTCTAAGTAAACAGATCGGTAAAGGCAAGAAGAGGACAATGCCAGGATTCAAAAACTGATCCAAAATGAAGACTAATAGTCAAAATATTCAGCCCCTTGATCAAGCAATTACCTCATTGTCTGGTAGAGAATGTGAGCCAGTAGAGTGATGAGTAAAATCAAGCCAAGCGATGCAGAGAATCTCAAAAACAAGAGCGACTAATTTGTTCTTCTGGAAAACTACACTACAATTTTGTGGATGCCAGGAGCAATCCAAGGCGCTGAGCTGTCAAACACTTGGTATGAAAGTTACGAGGCGCAAAAAGCAGAAGACATAAAATAGTATAGCTGCATCCTTATATAAAGTTGATATCAATAGCGCATTCACGTTTTTGAACGGTGTTTTGAAGTCAATAGCTCATCCACTAGAAAATCTATTTAATGAAAAAGTTACCGCCCAAATTTAATAGTTGTGGCGTAAGTTCTTTTCACAGTAGACTCCAAAGCCTACAAGCATGGACTCCCAATTGTCGAGTTTTGGAGCCTCAAATACGGATGAAACGGCTAGTCAGACTCCGTTATGAAAATCAGTAACATATTCTTGTTCCTGGGGGTTCAAAGAAGACAATATTGCGTAGTGACTTGAGTTTGCGCACTTATTGGTAATTTCAATTGTTCCGAGTTTTGGAAAAATTTCTCCGCAAACGAGCCGCTTTTGTAACACGCGCCTGTGGAGCAATCAATATAAATGAGTTAAATATGGTCTTTCGAGGGTATAAACATGATTTGGATAAAGTCATTTTCGCATAAAGCTCTCTAATGTAGTCAAATTAGTCAAAAGCGTTGGCGCGTTTCTGCATTCAGGGTAAAATTGTAGCCCGACTGAGGCTCTGATCGGTTCAGAACTATATGAACTGTACTTCTATTGCTTGGAATGTTTAGCTAGTGTGTAGTTTGATTAGATTTGATGGGGTCAAATAAAAGAGCGCCCACGAATTTCGGGTTTTGGAGGACGCGAGTAAAGGGTCTGACTATAAAGGGTGTTACTATGGAGTGTCTTCTTGAGAGAAAAATACTATAGAGAATCTCGCTACAAAGGGTTTTACTGTGGAGGAGCCTATAGCCCCCAAGAAGTCAGGGTGCATTACCAGTGACTTAGTGAAAGACTTCTTCTAGGGGAAACGAAAAGCCCAGATGAACACTCACTCAAGCCCGTCGAGCCTCTGTGACGAGTATAACGACGCAATTGTATTGAAAGCCCAATGATCATTGAATCAACCAAATTTTCAATAGTCATGTAGCAATTTCTTCATCGTGACTTGCCATCAAGTATGTAATTGAATAACCTAGTTACCTTGTCCAAGTGAAAATAGTGGCCAAGAACACCGAAGTGAACAGAGCCAGCAACCAAGCAAATATACTGGCTCACTATGTCCTTGAGTGCTCTTGAGCTACACCATGCTGCGTCAATTCGATGTTCACGCTGCCTAATGACTTCTGTGCATTAAGTGCGCTGAGGCCATACAAGCGGGCTTGTGGGAGGCACCGTTTAGACTATTGAGAGTTGTGATAACTCTTTCTTATAAAAAGATCATTGTTATAACTCTGTATCTATTGGATTAACTTAGGGAGCGGCAGTCTTCTCTTTGGTAGTTAGGAACTGCCCATGGCGTCTACAACTGTTCTAAAACTCAGAGTCAGAGTGCTTCAGGTGTATCTATCTAGGGTTGTGTCTGATTTTTAAAGGACGCACGCGGAAC
Source organism: Wickerhamiella australiensis (assembly GCA_030579635.1). Lineage (NCBI taxonomy): Eukaryota > Fungi > Ascomycota > Dipodascomycetes > Dipodascales > Trichomonascaceae > Wickerhamiella > Wickerhamiella australiensis. Next base: position 49,263 of record JAKTRM010000070.1, on the reverse strand, counting down.
TCTACTTTTCCTCCCATGCCTCTTGCACCCGTGCCCTTGCAGTTACCATGCCTCTTGCAGCTTAGATTGTTCCGTGCATGAGGCAGTGTCAAAGGCCTTTAGCTGATGCATCATGCCCCAGGTTTGTTAAGGGATCTCTCGTACACTACATAGCTCTGTCAGAGGTCAATACAGCAGGTACCATATAGATGGGTTGCCTTGTACTTAGCTTAACATGTATTTGTCCCCACAAGTGTATTTAGCATATACCCAGCAAATTAGATAAATTAAAGCCCTCTAAACCCTGTATCGCTAGAATGTTATAAATTTTATGTACTACATCTGGGCGCGCGCACTTTCCTCCTTTACTTCATGACCTTCACTATTTGAGTGCGCTGCACTGGTGCGTTGCACTACCAAGTGAATCTTGGCATTTGTGGGGTTATGAGTCAAAAAGGTGGTAGGCTGGCGGGTTCACACCCAGGTACACGCCTGGCTTTCGTAATTACCAGAAATAACGCTTCCGCAGTGCTCTTCAGTAAGGTCCATGAAAGTTCTGGTGTAACGCGGCTAATTTCCAGCTTTAATTGAAAGTCAAACACTTTTAACGGTATTAGCCCTTTCATGCGGTTGTATGCGTGGTACTCGCCTAATCACTTGATAGCCGAAAACTCATGCCAGCATGAGGTTTATGGCTACTTATTGTGTACTATCACACAATTAAAGCCTGTTCCAATCTCACACAGACTTACTGTATCTATTTCACAGGTGGATTAGATCTTGGGACGATCAGATGCACTGACAGCCTCCCATATCCGCTCACTCGCCCGCACCCAGTCATTCTATGAGTGCGGACTTCTGACATGATCTAGGCGGTAATGACTAGCTGGAGTGTATAAATGGCATTTGTTGCTATCTGAAAAGCTATTTGATAAGTGATAGTAGCATCAGCGAGTTGGCTAAGCGGTAAACCTTGATGCCCGCTTCGTGGCTCTCGAGCCTTTGAAGTGTACCCGACCCCTCTAGCACACTACAAACTGGTAGTCTTCTTTAGCTGGCAATCCACGGTGCTACCTCTCCTTTGTTTCCCACTAGTTTCTATAGAGTCCTTGCGTGCCCACACTACGCGTTTCCTAGCCCCCTAGTCGTTGCTAACTAGCGTGCAGCGCGACGCATCGGCTCATGCGAAGTCCTGCGATATGACGTAAGAGCTATTGTGGAGGAGTCATTTTGCACAAGAACCAGCTGGTCGATGTTCTTTGTGACTGAGGCTAACGGTGTTGATACTCTCGGAAAGCGAAAAGCGCTTGAAAACCAGCGGAATCTGACATGGTAATGCAACGTGGCAAATTGTATCCGCCAGTCCCGAAGAGCGGCGAGCTTATGTGTCTCTGCAACAGAGCCTCGGTTCTAAGTGCCCATTGATGGTTACCCACCCGAAAGAAGTTTTCAGTCATTTCTAAGAACTTTTTACGACTCCGCTCAACTGAAAACCTCCACTACAACCGACCCTAGTGTAGCTCAGATACCGCCACCCTACGGTGCCACCACCTACCTGATCAGCCATGGACGCCATATTTCGTACAACTGCGCTGCCGGAGGTACGGCAAAAGTACAAGCAGCTGGGCATAGAACGCAGCGCCTTTAGAGCGGAAACTTCACAGGTTTTGGGCGCTGCGTATCCCGAGATTCTTGAAATTTGCGATCAGATTTCAGCGCTGTGTGAATCAGCCGCTGGCCATGAGGCATTGCTAAGTAGACTTTCCAGCGTCGAGACTCTGTCTGAATGGCGTCAAAATGTCGTAAACTCGGAACAGTATCACCAAAAAGAGACCGCAGCCGCTCGGCAACAGGATGTCAGCGATCTTGTGGAGTGGATCAAATGCCAAATCGAACGACAGGTCGCCGAGAAAGCGCTTTTGGCTGCGGCGCGCTTCTATTACCTATTGAGCTCACTCACTACGATTAGCTCCCCTGTAGCTTCTCTCGATGAGTGCCTTGACGCATGGCTTCTGAGGTCGAGCGATGATCTTGAAAGTATCGTGGCTTATATACTACGCTACCGGGTTTCCCCATCAAAGGTGGCAGAGAGGCTTGCTGCAAACCGTTTAGACCAGCTGCGGCAGCTTCCAGTTTTGGATGCAGTGCACCTCATGCACCAAACGGTGGCTTCTCTTGACTACATTGCGGATTACCAGCTGAAGTTCAAGGGTTCCCCCAATAACTCGAAGCTAGTGGATGTGATCAACGTTGATCGCTCGGCCTTGCCCACTGCGGCTCTTGAACTGCCCCTTTATCCGGAATGCTTTTCGCAGCGCGATACATTTGAAAAGTCAGAATTTATCACAAACGCCGAAGACTCGCTCCTCGCATCCATGAAGGAGTTCACTAATAGTGCGACAGCAACTGAGCTGACGGATCTTTACGGAGCCCTGGCACGCGACTGTCCCCAATTAGTTGCGAAAACGCATCAACTCTTTGTAGAGCGATTCGACCAGATCATACACGATATGGTGAATCATATCAGTGAACTAGAGATACCGACATCTTTAGAACAGCCGCACAACTTGAACCTCAAGGATATAGACTCGATCGTGCTTCAAGTAAGGGGCCAATGCGGTTCGCTAGAGGAGTCTATACAAGCTGTGTACCAATGGCACAGCGATTTAAGTGACCTTAAATTACATATCGATGTTGTCCAAGCGCTAGAACCGCGCATTCCAGAATTTAAGGGCGTGGCGCAAGACCTCGAGTCCAAGCTGAACTCACGTACTCACAAATCCCTGCAAGAAGTTCTCGAGCGAGTTTCATACTGCGAGCATCACGGAATAGCCACTCTTCTCATGCAAGCGCTTGACAAGGAAACTCCTCTGCTGATTGACCAGTTCCAACTTCTAGCCAAGTCGCTAGTATCGGATTGGCAGCTTGAAAAAACCTCCACAAAGCTCGGTATATTCCCGTCGCGGGGTCTCTTGAATTCCTTGAGCAAACTCGTGGACGCCATGGATAATGTTGCAGTAGGGCTCATTTGGACAGAGGAAGCATGCAAGGTGTTGAGACAGCACGCGTTGGAAAAACTTGAAGAATCTTTCAGCTCCGAGATGCCATTTGTCTATGAACTATTTGGTGAAGAGATACGAGATCGCGATTCTGATGCCGACACCGAAAAAGCAGGCCAGGAGACTGTTGAGCCACCTCCACACAACCACACATCACAAGAAAAGTATCACCTACCAGAAAAGGCCCAAGAAACCAAAAAGGAAGCACCAGAATCAGGAAAACTACAGGCGTCTGAACATGATACAAAGTCTGTAGATGAAACCGTGGCCCCACAGCAATATTCCTCTGCGGTTACACGACTCCGAGCCTTACTCAAGCCCTTGGCGGTGTAATGTGGCGTAGCTCAATATATAGGTCTAATTATTCATTTTTAGGGGTTTTTGGCGCTTTATCGGATAAACTCGAGCCATTAAGACCAGAAGTATCACCATGTCCGGCGTCCAGTTTACGTTTGACAAGTCCACCAATATCCTGTGCGCCACCCAGCATGCTCAGCATGCTTTTCAGGGCAGCATCACGATCTGCCGAACTATCATTAGAGGGAGCAGAGGGATTGGAGGCCATTGTATCAACTTCTTTTTTGAGATCGTGAACTTTTTGGCGTAGATCCAAGATGGATTGTTGGTCGACTCCAGCTTTTTTGGCGATATCCACAGCACTTTGCATGTGTTGAAGGGCGGCTTTTTTATCATCCAACTTATCTCCTTTCATTTCAAGTGCAAGCGCAAGCATAAAGTGTGCCTCACTGAGTAACCGGTCATTGGAGTCGAGAATTTCTTGCTTGGTCTCGAGTGCAGATTGAAAATCAATAGCAGCCTGCTCGTAATTATCATCTTCAATGGAGATCTCTCCAAGTAATCCATAAACTTTGGCTAGCTTTGCCTTGATTGATTTCTTGTCTTTTGCTAACTCTAGCTCGCGAGAATATAGTACGCGGCACAGGTCAATCATCTGCCAAGCAGCAGTAAAGTCATCAACTTCATCGGTCTCTTCAGCTTGCTTTTCCTGTGCATCGTCGTTCTTGGGCTGCTTTTCTTCTCCAGCAGGCTGCTCCTCGTTATCCGGGCCCACGTCCCCATCATCACCGCTTTGGTCTGGCTCAACGTTTTCGAATTCTTTAGACTCCTCCTCGGGCTTATCGATCTTTTGCATCTCTGCTCGTTGCTCAGCGGCAAGTTGCTCGCTGGTCTTTTCTCCTTCGGGGACAACCTCAAGTTCTACCATCTCGGGCACAGCCGCAGAGCGCGAAGTCTGATCGACATTGTCAGTGTTGAGTAGCGTAGCATTTGATTTTCCAAGCTCAAATAACGCGTTACCATACTGAAACAAAATATCCGGGTTCTCTTGGTCTTCATGAGCGAGTGCATAAGTGCGACATGCCTCTCCAAAGAGGTCGACAGCCAATTCGTACTGCTTGGTCTCTTGAGCTTTGGTTGCTTCAGCAAGAATCCCTTCAAGTGTAGACATATTAGGACGCGACGGGCAGATTATTAGGAGATATTCTTACGCCACCACTAGTTTTTCTAAGCAGCATCAGTGTGTGAGAAGAAGGTCTTGAAGACTTATTTATGTAGAAGCGCATTAGGTGCGCTCAGGTCGAACTGACTTGATTCTAGCTTTAAAACTAAAAGTCTTTCGAGGTGTGGCGTAAGACTTCTTTTAGAGATAGGTGCTCAAGTAATATAATTAATGACACCCTCATTCAGAGCCACGGATTTCCGCCGCTTCAAGGTATTTGTCACGTGACTCACCCCCTAAACATTTTTTGAGTATATCATCTTCCAGTGCCAACTTTTCCTACTCGGTGATGGTTCAAGATAAAAGAAGGCGTCGTAAGAAGGTTCGAATTGACAACTCAAGTAGTGAAAGCAGCTCTGATGAATCGGAGAGGCAAGCCAGTGAAGATGTGGAAATGGCCTCTGAATCCATTTCCGATTCCAGTTCGTCAGACTTAGAGTCCGAGCACGGCGAACCCCAGCAAGACACAGCTGAAAATGCCCGTCTTTTAGCTCATAAAGCTCCTGCGCAACTAGAAGATTTCGATCAGACTTTTCTAGGCATTGTGACCTCTCAGTTTGGAGATGATCTCGAGAACCTCAGAAAAGCTCCTGACTTCAAAACCGGATCGCTAGAGCTTTTGATCTCTGGCCTCAAGCAAGGAGTTAACATTTTCGATGACACGCAAAAGAAGTTGCTTCTGTAGAGTGGCTTTGCCTCATCGTTGCAACTCACACTCCCATTTCATAAAGCACATTCGAAAGTATTTATTTCCAAGTATCGTCCCCAGCATCGCTCTTAAAACAACTTATATGTAATAATTTAATGGCTCTTACACCGTAAAAAAGGGAATGCACCGCCCTTGATCCATTCAGTTGTGGCAGAGATACTTTTTAAGTCTAATTGTCCTCAGTCTAATTGTCCCCCGCCCACCCACACTTATTTATTTGTAATCTGAAAATTTAAGTTTCTTCATGTCTGGACAAGTATTGCCTCTTGCTTCTTATGGCTTGCGCATCACCCCCGGTGAGCCCATTGCACCTATCGATCCCGAGGTTGATTATCCTACCTCCATTCGTTTGACTATGGCTGCTGTCGACCCCAGCAACCCTGTTGATGATAAGGCGGAGCCCAGTGTTTTGCGTATTGTCCGCCCTCTTGTTGATGTTGATGAGGAAGACGAGGAGGCTGATGACGACGATGATATTCCTACCTCCGAAACTGTTATTTGCACCTTGAACCCCAAGACTTTCCCTCAGCAGACTCTTGATGTTGTCATCACCCTTGGCGAGGATGTTCTCTTCCACGTTTCTGGTTCTTACCCCATTCACCTCACTGGTAACATGATCGAGCATCCTTACGACGGTGATTCTGAGGATGAGGACGAAGACGACGAAGACGACTCTGAGGGCGAAGACGAGGATGAGGATGAGCTCGACGGAGAGGAGTACGACCTTACTCCCGATGAGGATGAGCTCGCTGGCGATGATATTGCCGACAAAATCCGTGCTCTTCAGGGCGAGGATGTCGAAGATGACTCAAGTGATGAGGAGCTTGATGAAGAGGAACTTATGAAGATTATCGAGGCTGAAAAGGCTGCCGAGAAGTCTGGAAAGAATTCCAAACGCAAGGCTGAGAAGACAGCTGAGAAGGAGCCAAAAAAGGCCAAAAACGAGAAAAAAGTCGAGTTCAGTGATCAGCTCGAAAAGCAAAAGGGCGCTTCAGAGTCCAAGTTCCCCACCAAGAAGCTCGAGGGCGGCGTAATCACTGAAGACCGCACTGGCGGCGAGGGGCGCTCCGCCAAGCGTGGCGACACAGTCGGAGTTCGTTATGTTGGAAAGCTCAAGAACGGCAAGGTTTTTGATAAGAATACTAGCGGCAAGCCCTTTTACTTCAAGCTTGGTGTTGGCGAGGTTATCAAGGGATGGGATGTCGGTGTCCAGGGCATGAAAGTCAAGGGCGAGCGTCGTATTATCATCCCCGCGGCTATGGCTTATGGCCGCAAGGGGGTTCCTGGTATCCCTGGCAATAGCGAGCTCACCTTTGATGTAAAGTTGGTCAACATCAAATAAGTAGTAGCATGTAGTTAAAATTTTTCTTTTTAGGGTACTTGAGCATCCAGTATAGATTTGAGGGCCCTCATGTTTGCCAAGGGCTGCGGGCTGTATCAATACCAGGCGCGATAGGCCCGTATCATTGTAGATAGTAGACAACAGCGATGCTACAAAGTGATCCGCTAGGATGATTTACCAAGTATAGCAATAGAATATATAACATTTTAGACAAAGGGGTCATTGCGCATCAACAGCAATTTCAACGCTAGGGTCAGCGTCATCATCATCAGCGCCCAGCTCATAGGCGATGAGCTTAGAGCCGGGAATGTTTCTCTTGCGATACACACCCAGCAGATTATTGGCATGCTCAAAGAACCAAAGCTTAAGAGAGATTACCAGGAATTGAGATCCATTCTGTGCACATTTCGCAATATACTTGGCAACAAGGTGAACATTTGCATAATCCAGGGCGGCATCGACCTCATCCAAGACATAAATAGGCGAAGATCTGATTTTGTTGAGGGCAAAAATGAGTGCTAATGCGGCGATGGTTTTCTCACCACCACTCAATGAGGAAATGTCTGTAAACGGTTTGCGTGGAGGCATCGCACTAAACTTCAGCCCACCCAAAAATGGCTCGGTTTCGTTGAGCGGTCTTAATGTGGCCGTTCCGCCCATTGGATCGATCTTGGTAGTTGTGAGCTCTTTATAAATCTCGGTAACCGATCCTTGGACTTGAGAAAGAACAAGTTCGAAAGCATTGGTTCGCTCTCTACGTACCTTGTCGAGTGCCCGCTCAGAGTGGTTGACATCTCGTTGCGCGCCAGCAAATGCCTCGCTGAGCGTATGAAGAGTTTCCTCAGCCGTTTCCAGGTCAATATCGTCAAGATCGTGGCTTATGATCAGGTTCTCTCGCTCACTGGCGAATTTTCGGATTTCTGTTTGGACTTTATCCAGCTCCACCTGGACCTTTTCACTGGTCATCAGATCTTCAGCGATGTCCATGGCCATATCCTCATCGCAGTCTTCGATTAGTCTACGCTGCTCGTCCGCTCGCCGGACTGCCTCCTCAAACTCTTTAATTTGTTGCTTGATTTCATCAGTTTTATCATCCTTGTCAAACTCTTGGCCCTGGAGGTCCACCAATTCTGAGTTGAGAGTTTCAACTCGCATTTCACCCTCAGAAATCTTCTCCTGTGTTTCTAACAGCTTTGTTTTGGCTTTCGCAAGCGTGTCTCGATGGGCTTCAATTAGTGGGGCAGCCTCTGAGTGAAGCTTCCTGAGCTTGTTGTATTGCTCTTCCAGTGAGTCGACCCGTGCTTGACTGCTCTTGTACTTGACCAAAACGTACTCGAGCTCCTCTTGAAGCCGCGCTTGTTGGCGTTCTAAATCAGCTTGAAGGTTGCTGCGTTTCTCCCTTGCTTCCTGGAAAGTATCTATATCAACCGAAGTAGTTGCGATAAATGGAGCAAAGACTCGTTTCTTGAGAGCAGCGAACCCTTTTTTCAAGGCGCGCATTGATTCTTCGCATTGATCGAGCTCTTCACGAAGCTCAACTTCACGACTACCGAGCTCCCTTTTCTGCACATCACACTGCTCCAAATCGCTTGTGAATGCTTCAAGAGTGGTTTTCTCGGTAGCATTATCCTCTACAAGCTGCTCGCGCTTCGCGCGAAGCTCCTCGAGTCGCTCTTCAATTACGAAAAGCTGCTGCGCTAAAGAGTTTTCGTTGAGCTTGTTTGATTTGAGCTTCTCCACCAAGTCAGTAACTTGAGCACGTAGAGTGGCAGCTCGTGACCTGTCAAAGCGATTGATTTGTGCGCCACCGGCAGTCACAATGTTATTAGAGTGAAGCACTGTACCGTCAACGGCGACGATCTTTGTATGAGGAAACTGCTGGTGAATTGAGTATGCCAAGTCACTTGAATCGCAAATCAAAGCGTCACCACATACGTATGCCACAGCAGAAGCATACTCACGATCATACGATATAGCATCGACTGCGAGCCGTGCGCCAGATATCTCACGCAATTTACTCCCGATAGGCTTGGATTTGAGGGAATCAAGCGGCAGAAAAGTCATGGTGCCAAGGTTGTTGGCTTGGCAGAATTCAATGCACTTATGAGCGGTGGATACCGAGTCCACTAAAACAGCATTGAAGTTAGCACCCAGAATCAAATCGATTGCGACGGCGAAATCATCATCTTTGGGTCGCATAAGCGTGTAAAGAACACCCACAACTCCCTCGATGTTGCGCTTGAGTTTCTGCACCCGCTCCAGCAGTGAGTTGCGCTGATCGGACCGACGCTTATCGCTTTGCATCCCCTTGAGATTTTGTGCGCGCTCTCTTAGCTGAGATTCTTGAAGGCTAATTTCTTGGCGCAGCGCATTGAGCTCGGTTTGTACACCCTCGCGGTCGCTCTCGAGCCGCTCTTCATGTTCAGCGAACCGCGATAGCTTCGAGTTAGATTCCTGAACTTTAATTCCGGCAATATCATGGTGGTGTTGAACTTGTGAATGACGCGTTTCTAATGCTTGTTGTTGCTCAGCCAGGGTATTCAGGTCGGATTCAAGGGCGACCGTCTTGCGGCGAAACCGGTCCAATTCTGATTGTTCCAGCGAGGTTTCGCAATCAAATTCTTGACTGCACTTGTGATAAAGATCCATATCACCGTCATAAACCGGGATCTGATCAAGTAAACGAGCGAATCCGCGTTCAGTGGTGTCGATTTTGGACCTGGTCGAAGCAAGCTCTGCCGAAAATAGCTCAAACTCTTTTTTGCCAGTACTTAGTTGGGGTCCCAAGTCATCAAGGCGCTGCGCACACGACTCAAGCTGTGACTGGCTATTCAAAAGACCCACAGTGGCGCGTTTGGATGCCAACTGAGCAGCTCTTGCTTCATCCTCGTAGCCCTGAATTTGACGAATCGCTTTAACTAACTGCGACTTTACTGCTGCGACTTCTGACAAGCTCTCCTTGCTTGTTTCTGCAGCGAGCTTTTGCTCCCGTTTGAGGCGTTTGGCGTTGCGCTCGGCCTCAGCCATCCGACAGTCGAGCAGCGCGGCTCTCATCGCCAACTCACGGATACCAAGTTTCTTGATACGTTTCTCCATTCGGTCACGTTCTTTGTGTGTTTCTTGAGTGGCATCGAGACGTTTCACGAGACTTAGTTGCTTTGAGCGGGCACGGCCTGCATCGGCCGAAATTTGGCGTTTCTCAGCAGCTTCGGCAGCTAATTGGTCATATTCAGCCCGGTATTGATCACTTCCACTGATCTCTTCGAATAAATCACTTAGCTGACGGGGCGTCAAATTGGCAAACTTCTCAATGCTTCCTTGAAAGACTAGAGAGTTGTTATGTTTAGAAATACCTAGAGACTCAAGTTTCTCCATGTAATCATCGTGCTCAACCTCTTCACCATTGATGAAATGCTCGCTCGTATCCCCCAAAGTTCGACGGATCACCAGATCATCAAATTGCGCCTCAACATAGGCTTCGTTATTTTGCAAGTTTCCGTGATGTTCCTCTTGAGTATCTTCCTGGGGGTCGCGCCAGACCAAATCCCGGTAAGTACGCGTCCGGAGATCCAGCAGAGAAGAGCCAAAGACAAACGAAATCGCATCCATTAGATTGGACTTGCCCACACCATTTGGCCCAATAATCGCACTGAACTTATTTGTACCAAAATCTACCTCGATAGTACCTTTATACGATTTAAAGTTGCACACTATGAGTTTGTGGATCATGACGCGTAATTATGCGAGGGCCTTAATTGATATGACGCGTGGGAGGGGTGGAGAAAGGGGGCTAAACTCCTCAGAGCATAAATGAGCGGGGGTCTACCAAAGTCGTTCACGATCCTGGAGAGACACCGTCTAGTTGAGACAGGCGCGGGTGGGGAGTGATTAAATACCTTCATCTGCCCCGATAAGTCCCCACACTGGTTAATTCAGAGTACTGCCACCTCCACTGTATCGAGGCATCTATATCTCGTCCCAGGATTTGGGGGAGTATTTTCAATTAGGAGGTGGGGGGGTACCTTCAATTAATTTTGCTGTATTGACTTGAAGAACTGCAAATAAGTCTCATGATACAATTATAATTCTGGGGCCCTGGGGGATCCAACCTATGCGAGGGCTTCCAAAGTCGTCCTCAGCGCTTTAATGGGTAGGCTATAAAATAAGAGAAAATATAAAATAAATACGTTGATGTTGTGAAGCTGGACTCCTGGCAGGTACTTGTTGTCAAAAAGGATTTCAGAAGAGTTACCACACGCCAGTTATCCCTGTTAATTTCACAAAAGAAGATATGAGCTTAGGGCTTTAACCACTTCATCTGGGCGTTTTGATGAAGCATTTAGCTCATTGACTCCTGTTTGAGCTCATCATCGTCATCACTTTCTAACTTGGTTTCAATATCCGTCTCTAAGTCCGTCGCTAGGCCGGCCTTTGATCCAGTTTCCAGCTCAATTATTGGAGATTGGCCATTTGAAGCGACAAACTGATCTGAGGTTTCATCTTGAGACATCTCAGCTCCAGAATTGTCCGACTCTAATCCCATATATGGCTGTTTGGGGTCCTCATCAAGCTCTTGCATGGATATCTCTTCATTCATTAGTTCATTAGCAGTGTCTACTCCTCTCTTATCACAATCACCAGTATATGTGAGTCCTAAAGGATCCCCTGAGTTGCCTGGCTGTTTATATCCAAGCCTGTTCAAAAACTTGATGTATACCAATGGCAAGAAGCCCCCAAGTTGCAAACAACGACTAAAGCTACTCGCAGCAAGCTGCAAGTCACCAACCTCCAGCGCTAAAGAGCCACAAATGCCATAGTTGAGTGCAAGCTGGTTGGAGGGAGGGGTAGATAGCTCAAGCTGTATGGCCCCGAGGGCTGCCTGAGCGCCTTGATATCTGCGCGTCGTAAAGGCAAGAAAAGCTGGCAATAACCACACTTTTGACCAGTTGGGGTCGACCACTCTACCGTGCCTCATGAGACTGGCATTTAGCGGCAGTAGACGATACGCATTACCGGCCCACTGAGCAAGCTTCATGGGCGCTGTCAGACCTGTTTTTTTCCTTGAGTTCCACGCTAGCAGTTCACTGGCAACTCCAAGCATTGTACGCGTGTCAAAATTGGGACGCCGTAACAACAGCGAGAGGACCTTGTACGCCTGCGCATAATCCCTGCGCAGCAGAGAGAAATGAAGAATCGCATAAACCATATCCATCACTCGTGATGGGAATTTTTTTCGATAGAAGCGATCGCTCGTTTGATCGTGGTGGATGTATTTGCGGCCCCGAAAGTTGGTACGCCTCAAAAGCCTTTGAGCACGAGGACTTAGCTTCGACCTGAGTTCCTCAAACTTGGTGCAGGTTTCTCGTACTTGTGGCGGGTTCAGGGTTCTGAGTGCTGTTTCATAACCGTATTCCATTCTCGTTAGCGCAGCATTTGTGAGGCTAGAGGCGGCACTTGTCGTGCGAGTTACAGCCAGGGGTTCCTTATTGCAGTACAAAAACTGCGCACCTGGAGTCTTTTGTGTAAAAGTACCCATACTCGCCAATGCTCTGTATTCAACTTGAGCTTCGCGCCCGCATGAGATGTCTACTTTCTCGAGATAATGGTATTCTTCGCTCCCTGATAAAACTTGCTCAAGCTCATTGGTCTCTAGATGCCGCAATTGCTCACGAAAGGCTCCATTTGTAGTGAGTATTTGATTAGAGTTATAGTTCTCTGTATTTTCCTCGATATCAAACATAAATCAGATTGCGAGGTTGGGGTTAACCCGAAGAACCAAATTTGAAAATTACTCAAGACGTGCTGAAAGCGGAAAAAAAAGAATGCGAACTCTGTGGATTGAACACAGGACCTCCAGATTACGGGACCGAAATACTTCAGTCTGGCGCTCTCCCAACTGAGCTAAGTCCGCGTCTACATATCCGGAGGTGGCTGAACATTCATACTCCAACACCCATATTTTTGTCACGTGACCTCACGTGACGTGTACATATAAGCTTTGGTGTCACGTGATCTTTTATAAGTTCTGACACCCACTCAATGTAGTGAAAAAGTCGCCTATAAAGACCGATATTCGATCTAAACACCACCAAAATGAATTATATTATACTCATAAAGTGAGAAACTGAAATTTTGATTTCCTTTCTCTCTGTCTTGGCGACACAAGGCCCTCATCCTTGGTCCGCCCGAAGACCTGACCACTGATAATGGTAGCAGCGGTGAAGCGCTTGAAACGACGCGTCCCGAGTCACCTTTTCCATTTCATGGCTAGTGTCTGATGGATATTGCTCAAGAGCCCATTATGCTCAATTGGGATAGTAGCTGGGGTTTCCCTGCATACATACGGAGCCTTAATGATCTCTTTCACATTGATATTCGCCAGCCAAATAAGTGTACAGTATCTTTCCCCAGTGGAAATGGAAATATGGACCTCAGAGCTTGTGGGACAAGTGCTCAACATCGACACGATTACTGCCTCTAATCAAATAGAGTACTTGTCATGGAGGTCCAATTGCGCACTATGGCCACGCAAATTACCCTTGAGTAACTTTAGCCTCCGAATAGTACCTCCCCAATGATACAGGAAGCCCCGTTAATGTCAGTGGCCACATTGAGCCCAAGCTACCTAGCTGCACTAGTGTTACAAGACAACCCGCAGCCCGTACCTTTTTGTCCTCATTAATGAGCCACATCGTTTGCTGGGCTCTCTTATCTCTGGCTTTTGGTGTAGTGATCCGTTAGCCCAAGGCAAATATGGCATGATATAATGACAAGTTGACCCTCAGAAGTGAAGAAAGAGGAAAGCAAGTTTCATACTTATACTTTTATAGGTAGTATCTGATTGATGTGCACTTTCCAGCTAATTTAGAAATCTCCTACACTTTTTTGTGCCGCAATTACATGGGATCTTTTGATCGTCCGACTCTTGGAGAAACGAATAATCGATGGTGAGCTCCGTCCCTTTTTGTATTAAAGTGTTTGTGTAGAAGAAGATAGTGCCCTCAGTCTCTACGGACGTGCAGTTTGGCGCGCATGAGTGGTTGACGAAGCGAGTCTTGTTGCCCACATTAGTAGCGTCAATCACCGAGCCATCAGCGACCGTCCACAGATAGCATTGAGTCATTGATTGCGAAGCATAAAAGGATTGTCTCTTATCTGACTCGGTCCCGCTTAAGCGCTCACCAGTGTACTCGCCGATTACCGTTCCTTTTCTATAGTTTCTCTCGGCCATAACGCCATACCCGCCAAGTGGAGATCTGAACACCTTTCCTCTAGAGGGAATATTGGGATTTATGTTGAAGCTAGCAATGTAAAGAGCTTCCTGTTTACTAAACTTCTTTTCGTTGGAGAACACAGGCGCAGGCCGGAGCCATGATATCTCCTTGGACCTTGAGGCCTCTTGCAGCCTCTTCGATCTCCGAGGCGTGAAGAGCGGCTCAGGCTCGCAAACATCCTCAAAGGTATCATATACTGGAGGGGATGATGGAGGAGTAGCCAAGGTGTTTGAGTCGTAGTCATAGGCGGGTCTGGTTCTTGGTTTCTTTCCTGGAGAAGTAGCCCAAGTTGGGGAGCAGTACCTTTTGCCAGACACGTTTAGAGTTTCAGCAGGGGGAACAATTGAGACAGTAGAGACTATGCCTGAAGAGTACATGCGGTTCTTCCTGGCTTGAGTTGGAGTGCCCGTTATATACCTAATATGCGGATATGCATATCCATGCACGGCTTGATTCGGCAAGAGTGGGCCCCCAAGGTATACTGCCCTACGGGTTAAGTTGAGCCATAAAATCGCACCAATAGAAATTGTTTGAGGCAGCCACAATTTTGATGAGAAAGGTCGTCCTCTAGCAGCTGAATGGTCAATGAATTTCTAATTCACCTTGTACTGCCTTTTTGGGAATGTTCCTCTCGCGTGCATAACGAGGACCCACTCAGAACTGTGGGGTGTTGACTCGTCAAGCAAGAGGTGGGTGCACTTGGAATATGATTCTCACTGTCACACTGGCTAATACTTCAAGCTCACACTTTTACGAGGAACGATCGAGTGGGCGGTCCCCGACCCGCCGCAACACTGGCGCGAATACTAAGGGGCCCTCTCCCATGGAACCCCCTCTAATTGTCTGCTTGCTTGCGGTTCATCTCATATAGCCTATGCGTTCTGGACATAATAAGTTGCCGTCTAATGTTCAGACGGGTCGTCTGTTTTGAGTGGTGGGGCAATAAATGCTCATAAACGATATCAGCGCACAAACAAACTAGTAGCATTCCCCTCTTATCTGTATAAATAGTCTTAAGTCAGTCAATTGTACAAGCTTCTACATGCTCGTTCGTAGCCGCCATGTTTGCCAAATGCACACTTAGTGTCAGAGCGATACATATTCGGCAATAAAATCTTAGATTCAGTGAAGTTATGGAGCAGAACACGCTTTTCTGAGCCTTGCAATAAACTGCACTTTTTCTCATACTCTTTCTGCCCTTCAGAAGATTTCCGCCCACGCTTTTCGAGCAGGTAGACTGCTCAATGCTCACTTGGAAAGCACAACCTGCTAAGGTTCAGTATTGGTCCGGATCTCGGTGTCGATACCATCACTTATTTCACCTGGAATGGCCGAGATGCTGTCCAAATCTGACCTGAATAGATAGATTGATACTCGCGAGTCGAAATTGAACCTGTCTCTAGTCGATTGTGTCCCCTCTCTAGCGGATAAAGACACCCATTCTCGAGCCTCTGGAAACATGGTCTCTCATATTAATGGAGACGCGCTTGAAGCAACGCATCTGAGACCGCCTTTCAATTGGGAGCTGGCATCTGATCAAAATGTTGCAGGGAAGCCATCCATTAAACCCAATTCTGACAGGAGCAGGAAGAAGTCTGAAGCACTGAACGATACCCAGATTCTAGAAAGAGCAAACGTTGTTCTTCTCGAGGTGATATCAGTCGGTTTTCAGACCCAAAAGTGCAGCCTTCTGAGGTTAGGAAGCTCTGATGCACAGAAAATCCACGGTATTGTGCGAGTAGCCGCCACCCTATTCCGCAAGGCTTCAAGATGCCACACTCTGCTGGGTTTCAGCCTGGACAGACTAACCCCCTTGATTCCGTCCGCGTCGCCGTCATCCCGATGTGCTCCACCGCCACGCCGTTTGTCGTTCGTTTATTTACATGCCTACGACTTCTATCTACCGTATACTTCAGCAAATATGATCAATATGCCGCAGGAATGACCCTTTAGATTGGGCCAAGCCCGTCTAGCACCGAGCGCCCTCACATTGCATACTTTCTGGTATACTCTCTGGCGGTAGACTCAAACTTTGGATGGTCTTTTTTATACAAGTCCGCAATTTCAGGTACAAGCGGGTCATCCGGATTTGGATCTGTCAATAGACTGCAGAGACTCAAAAGAATTTTAGGAACCGTGAGCGCTGGCGCCCACTGCTCCTTGAGGAAGTCTACGCAAATGGCTCCCTGAGCGTTAATATTAGGGTGATAAATTCTTGTCTCAAATGTGACAGTGGGGGGCTTGAACGGGTAGTTGTGGGGGAACTTGATCTTGAGGAAAAAGATCCCGTTTGCATAAGGACTGTCGCTCGGGCCGAGAATAGTGGCCTGCCATGTGTACAAGTCGTCGCCAATAGGCCCAGCGCTACAGTTCTCGGGAGGGTCAAGTTCAAAGTCTTTTACTTCTTTTTTGAGTCTTTTTAATGCCATGGTAAGCAACTACAAGCAGTGATGGGATTTATAGGGTTGAGGGTTGGGGTTCTGGGGGTATAGGGCCGTTAGAGGGGTGCGCCACGGGCTATGCCAGCGCTTGACCTTGGAAGGGCTGACAAAGCAATCAAAGACCATCTGACTAAGTTGACAGACGGTATCAGAGGAGGTTTTAAAGGGGTCTTATGCAACTTTACTAGGCAGAATGCTTCAAAATCAGCCGATTGCACACTAATCATCACCTGAGAACCACTCCATCCTTACTCTTACATGGAAAACCTATTTCTATACGGGGTGAGCGGCGCGGACTTGGACGACTGCGACTCGTTCTTACACAGTTTGAATCAGCAAGCAGGCAAACAAGACGCGCAAGACGCAAACAACTCCGGCGTTTACATCCCTTCACCTCAAGGTATGCTCAACACTGGCATTGATCCGTACGCGCCTCAAGACAACTTTGATCAGATGTTCGTTCTGGACCAGAACCAATGGGATTACCCCTCTGCATCCCAGCATGAGCCCCATTTCGAGCAGCAGCAGCAGCAACAGCATCAGCTTCCGGTGCAACCTCCACACCACTCGCAGCAGCGCTGGTCCGGCCCACGATCGCTTCCCTCTCCTCCCATCAAGTCTGAGAGTGATAGTAGCCCACAGGATGATGAACCTTATCTCCCAGATCAGCGTGATATCGGGGTTGAGGCTTCCGGAATTGCAAAAAAGGGCGGCAACGCTCGCCAACGTAAAACAAAGACCTCCCACAACATGATTGAGAAGCGTTACCGTAATAATATCAATGACAAGATCAATATGCTCCGCGACTCGGTCCCTACTCTACGGGAAGCTGCCTCTACCCCGCTCGTAGATGGCATCCCCAGTATCCGTCTCAATAAAGCAACGGTCCTCACCAAGGCCGCTGAGTACATTGAGCAACTGAAATCCCGCAATAAGATGCTTCAAAAGGAAAATACAGAGCTGCGAGCTCGCGTGGCCGGCAATCGCAGACCCCAGTTTCATGCCCCTCCTCCCCATGGAGTTGTGCCAGTGCCCCCACCTGACTATTATCAGCAGCAGCAGCACCAACACCAACACCAACCTCCTCACCACCAGCAGCAGCAGCAGCAGCAACCTCCCCAGCAGGGCCAGGGTCGTAGTACCTCTGCTAACATGGCACTTGGTTGCGCCACTGCAGGATTGCTTAGCACTGGCTCACTGCTCAGCTCTAGTGACAGCAACTTTAGAGGACTCAGCGCCTTTCCTTTGCCAAGCTTCTACAAATTGTTGGGTAGTCCAAGCATGAGCAGTATCAAACTCACAATAGTGGCCGCCGCTTGCTTTTTGATTGGCGGTATGTATGTCTCTATGCTATCGCGTTGGTCCAAGAATATGGGTAAGAATCTCAGTGCTCAAGCTGGTCGCGTTACTGACGAGAACTCTGTTCGTGTCAACGCTATGGGCAGATTAGGATTACCCCACCACCCGTCTCTCCTTGACTCCATTTTACGGATACTCTGCCTTATTCCTCAGGCTCTGTTCTGCTTGGTGTTTGGAGCTCACAGCTTAAAGCAGCTCAAAATTCAGTTTGGTGTCCAAGACGACTGGCAACTGGGTTTTTATCTAGACCGCGTGATTGACGCCGACTTGACTGATCCTACAAGCCCGCCAGTGGCTCGTGGCATCGCATGCTTCCTTTTAAGCTTCATGTCCCATACCCCTAATCGTGAAATGCTCCAAGCTCTCCAGCTCAAGCAATTGCTTTCGAAAATTCGCCTTGATCGCCTTGCTTCACCACTAATTGACCGTTTGTGGATGAGAGGCAATCCTGAGCTACCCACCCATATTCGTGAGTTGGCTAAGATCCCCCTTTCTGCTATAACCGAAGACTTTGCAACTAGTGGCGCTACTCCTAACGTTACGATTTGTGGCAAGGGACTCCAGGTATCTGGCTATGCACTCCACAATATCACTGATCCCAAATTACTTTCGGTGCTCGAGTTGGTTGCCTGTTTGCATACGGTCACTTTGCAAGACCGCGCGGTGTGCAAAGCACTCGAGACTGGAACTGATGTCGATGTCGAACAGTTGAAGCGCTGCGACGCAATCTGCCCATGTGATACCACCTCAAAATTGCGAAATATCTGTACGGAAGCAATGTTCGTCAAGGATGAAGCTAGAATGGACAGTCTTATTTCAACTGTAAAGAGCGAAAGCAGTGAGCGATCTGTTCACTCCACTCTTCCGTACATGGTTGCGTGCGTCATGACCCGATGGTTCTCCACCAAATCTGGCACTTACGCTGAAACTATCTTGCCTGAATTTGGCTCGCTCCGGGAATTTAATTCGGGTCTACTTATTTCGTGCTACTATCTGGCCCTCAAATCCCTTGCTGAAAATGGCTTGGGCAGGTCGAACCTCATTCAGCCGGCATTGGAGGTACGCGCATGGCTTGGCTCGGCCGAGTCAGCCTCTTTTGGTCTTTCTACCTCGCGTCGCAAGGAGCTTATCAAGGAGACCCTTGGGTTTGCCAATGCTTTTGCTTCGCGTGAGATGGACGAGGCGTGCTCTATTCCAGATGACGTCGTTGAGGCCACTCTTTTGGAGGCCTAAGCCCTATCAATGTATTTATCTAGTTAACAATTATTTCATTCGCAAGTGCAAGTATACGCAGACTGGACAGGCCTTTGGTGCTAGAGGCGGGTATCAGAGTTATACAACATGGGTACGGTTCTCCCTAAAAGTATACTGCGCTATCATCCATGTTTCCACGCTTCAACTTGATTAATCTATCTCTGCTCTAATATCCCATAAGTGCAACATCTACTACCACAACATCTACCACCACAACTATATAATTAACGAGCCGAGAGTACACCAGACATGACTTTATACACCACTATCTCAGTCTGGCTTGTTGTATTCCAATTCGCTGTTATCTGTGGTGTTGAGGCGGTATTTGTTTCTGTCTTCACTGGCACTCATCAATTCGATACTCAGTATGGCCATCCTTCGCCTGGTACCCTTGGTCTGATGACAGCTCTCTACCCTATTTTTGCTGGTATTGGTTCATTGTCCACTCTTTTTCTAGGAGCATGGCTCTCATCGAAATCGATTCTTCAAGTTTCCTCATTCATTTGGCTCACCGGGTTCCTGATCGGTGCTTTTTATCTCACCCTTGACGGCATACTTGTGTCCAGAGCTATCAAGGGCATAGCAATTGGCCTAATTACATCCACAATCTGCCCTTATATTGAGTCTATTGGTCATTTAGTGAATGCCCCTCGAGTATTGACAGCCTTTCAAGGAATTGTTCCCTTTGCATTGATGTGCACTTCTGTGGTGTCCTTCCTGCTACATCACTATAAGTATCGCGTGGATTTCAACATGTGTTGGTTGATTTCTGCATCTCCAGCATTGACGGTTGTGTTTACCAGCGCACTTGTGCCTGCTCAGAAATGCCCCAAAGCAGCAGGCATTAAGCACCAACTCAAAAGCATGCGCCAGAACCCGGCTTACTTTAAGATTCTCAAGGCCTGCATGGTTCAGGTGGGCGTCCAGCTTACCGGCGTGAACGTTGTTCTATACTATACCAGTAGCCTGTGCCTAATGATTGGCCTCGACCCGCAAACCTCCCAGTACGTGTCCATGGGGATCTATGGGTGCAACTTTGTCGCCACCCTCACTTCTGTTGCGCTTATTGACCGTTTACCATTGATCAAGGCTCTCAAGTTGAGTAGTCTCGGTATGGCGGCATGTCATGGCATCATGTGTGTCTTGTGTCGCCTCTGCCAGGCCGAAGTTGAGGGTACTGGTATGGCATGTATCGCATTTTGTTTTGTATTCATGGCAGTCTACAGCATGTTTTTCAACGGTATCTCCTTTGTTTATACCAGTCAACTAGTACCTAAAGAAAACAAGACGGTGGGCGTTGGCTTGGCGATTGGAATCGGATGGTTGACGAATGCACTATTGAGTTCAGTGGTCCCCATGATTATGAGCCGGCTACAGGGCACTACATTTATCCTGTTCTCTTGGTTCTGCTGCGGGCTATATGTTGTGTTGTGAGAGCAAGAGCACGGACCAGAGAGTCAGGAGAGGAATACTAGAGACAAAATCTGTGACATGAATCAAAATTACAAGCTCTATGCACTAGAGCTGAGAATTATATATAGTTTAGTTATCGCAACTCGGTACTTATTATATAGTTATTGCTGCCAATTGAGTCTTATTTGAGTTTTTCGAGACAAAAGAGCTCTTTGTGAATTAAATGGCATGAATACCTAAATTTAAGGTCCTTTGATGGCGTAGTTCATTTTGTAGTATTGGCGCGATTAGTTAAGAGTAAGTGGTCTGTATTTAGGGCCCAGTATCACAAGTGCTATCTGTGCTCGTTATTTATTTGGAGGGACCCGAAAACATGTATTTTCCAGTAGGTTAGGACTAAAGAAATCCAAGACAGGTCGTGTTGACTCAGGGGGGTCCCGGCAACACCTCCGCTTACACATGCCAGAGAGAGCTTGGTCGCTTGCTCGACAGAATTCTGGAGCAGATGCAGCGCTGGCGGCGGCCGCGGCGGCCGGTAAGAGGCCAAGCCTTCGTATAGTCCCTGCAGGGAACTCTGCGCCGCCTGGGCAACGTCGTGTATGGGTGAGAAGGCGCGGAACTACACATGCAACCAGTGTCCTCGTAGATAGCGACGAGCTGGTAGATGATCTCAAAACTAAGGTTCTCAACAGGTTTCCCACAACTTTGCTGCGGCTCTGCGACCCGGCGGATCTAATATTCGCGCTACCAGACGACGTTGCAAGGGTCAGATCGGTTTCTCCGAATGTAAAGAAGGAGCTGCACCCCAATTGGCAAAGCCCCACGGCATACGTGGCATCAGGAACTCAAAACACCTCCCACACCGGTACTGGAACACATTCTGGTAGCCACGCTGGCTCTGCTGTTGGCGCTTCGGGTGCTTCTGCCAGCACTGCGTCTACGACATCTAGCAGCGCCCCTAGTGCCACTAGCGCCCCAACCACACCGGGCAAAGCTGTGGAGCTGCAGCCCGAAGAGCAAATCGTGCCCCTCATCGACCGATACTTCCCTCAGGGTATGACAGTTACAGATGCTCTCGATGTGTACACCGTCAATGAGTGCGTTCCTGCGATGCCTGCGGTACCAATTCCTACGCGCCAATTTAAATTCAGAGCTAATCCCCCAACCCCCAATCAGCGACCGGGAGCATCGCGGGTCAACAGCTATGTGGATCAGAATCAGCAGCCTCAGTCTTCTTCTACCCCCACAAGTAGCGTTCCAGCACAGGTACAAGCTCAAGCTCAAACACAAGCAGTGCCAGCAGCCCAACCTACCCATCCATCCTCAGCCTTATCAAGAAGCGCATCGAGATCTCGATCCATATCAAGAGGACGCCCTAGAGAGTCTCGCCAGTCTCCCAAACCCCTGATGCAGCGAAGTGAATCAGTTGCAAGTCAAAGCAAAGACTCTGGCGTACTTTTACTGCCCCGTCAGTTCAGGATTCCCAACGATCACCTTGAGAGGGATGTGGACGAGGCGAATGAAGAGAGTTTGATCAATGGTGATGGTGAGAGTGCCCCTGGTATGCATGGATCTGCTCGCGACTCCATATCTGGCCCCTCTGGTGGCGGTGATGGTACTGAAATAGCCTCTGCTAATGGCACAACCACCACCCGTCGCTCTGCACCTTCTCTGGAAGTCAGTCTCACACATCTTTCTCCCAACACTCGCAGCGTGAACGAAAAAGTCATCGTGCCCCATATCAGTGTGCTTATTGTCGAAGATAATGTGATCAATCAGAAAATCCTGGAAGCGTTTATGAGACGCAAGTCTGTTTGCTACGCTATTGCCAAGAATGGCAAAGAAGCAGTCTCTATGTGGCGCCAAGGAGGATTTCACCTCATTTTGATGGACATCCAGTTGCCAGTAATGACCGGTCTGGAAGCCACAAAAGAGATCCGGAGGCTTGAACACGTGAATAGAATCGGCGCCTTTTCACATTCAACGGGTGCTTTAGAACAAAAGTCGCCAGAGGATGAGCTGATAGGGAAATTCAAGAGCCCAGTGATCATTGTAGCACTGACTGCTTCTAGCGCTTCTAAGGACAAAAGTGAAGCCCTGGCCGCCGGGTGCAATGATTTTCTCACAAAGCCAGTAAATCTACTGTGGCTGGAGCAAAAAATTCTTGAATGGGGATGCATGCAAGCGCTGATTGACTTTGATGGCTGGAAACAGTGGATTCGCAAGTCCCTTGATGATGGGAGGACCCCATCACCTGCTCAATCCTTGACATCCACCACAGCACCCCCAGAGACTCAAGCCAGCTAAAATTTGGTTCAAGCGAATAGCCAAGACCTAGAGTATTTATTTTTATCCTAAAAAAAGTTCCCAGTATCCCTTCAAGCAAGGGGAATGGGTCCATGCGTCAATAAAAGAAAGCTGAAGCTTTCACTATCCTCTCCGACATATTTTAGATGTGTATAACCACCGGATATAAAGCAAGTCCGCCCCAACGTTATGAACCAGTATTAAAGTAGGCCTTCGCATTGTATCCAACCGAATCACTCCACGATCGTCCCTCATGATAACTTCGACTTCTACGGTCACTTTAACGCATATTGATGAATACAATGTCTCAAATAGCTGGTTTGCACTCTATATTCTCATATCACAGCTTTGGAGCAGTGTAAGCTCCAGTTTAGTCCGTATCTTCGGGTTGTTCACAGACTTCTTAGGGTATGCATGTAGGATACTGCGATCATGCTATCAATTGACAGCAGACATTTGCCATCCATTCTGGTTATTCTTCACTTGGCCGCTACGGCTCGCATTGCAAATACTTCCTGAGCTAAGACTCCTTGGGATCATGCTACTGGCTATGGTTGGAACTGCTAGCTTTATCGGTGTGTCTCTTGGGGTTTTAGCATACTTCCTGGAACTATGGAAGTGACTTGATGCTTGCGGATGAACTGTGAGATAAGTCTTGTCTTCTTTGAGCTACTTGTCACTCAAGTAGGTACAACGCTTTGGTGCCGGCTCGTGGATCCCCACTTGATCACCAGTTTGATATGCCAGTATACGCTATATTATTATGCGGGGGTCGCAAAAAGTAAATTTTCGTGGACTGAGACTCTTATGCTTGAATTTCCGCGCGTGTTTAGGCCATTAAAGTAGCACTCCTCTAGTGTGTAGAGGTCATTTGGCTGGAGTCTCACCCACTAATGAGTACCTTAGAGATACATGGAGACGCCGATCATCCTGTATGCTATCATTGGTCTCTTCAGGTATTATGAGTCCCCTAAAAGCCATATGCACCCGTTCCTCATTCGAAACCATTCCATATATCTTTAACACGTACATAAACAATCAGGTGAGCTTTATTGACGCGAGGACTGAGCATAAAGTAACATCTTCAGCGGCAAAGGTCTTTAAGGAGAGCGTGAGAAAATCTTGTATTCCGAGTTTTTGGCCATTGCTTGTAGTTGATGGTTACCAGTTAGGCTGCCTAAGTCACAAATATGACAACTAAGACACATCGAGATTGAGCGAATTTCCCGGATAAAATCGATTATTCCAGCGGGTTTGCTTTAACAAATTGCACCCTCTTAAAGCTCGCGGGGGATGTACCCGGTTGATGTATCTATCTGCTTTATCCCTGCGAATGGTGCCGGCCCTTTTGGGCGTATCTTATACCTTTAAGGGTCGTAAAATACTTTGAACCCAATTTTAGGTAATTTTTCATAGGAGAAGTAAGCCATAGCCTAGCATTTCAGTAAGACGAGCGATGACCCGCTTGTTCGACCCCGTGCGCAGATTGCTCGTCTTCTCTCGGTAAAATTCCGCAGCGGTACCTCTCCATATAGCCCCTATTCTTTTAGTTTATCTGAGAGAGTACATTTATGGACTTTAGGAGCCATATACGCGAGTCAGATCTGACATTGTCAGGTGAATACAGTAGGTCTCGCTTAAGCGCTTCTAGGTGCACGATGTGGGAACTACTGCATAGCGTCTTTGACATAATAGCAAAGGGGTCGTTATTTTCGTCTGTGGTACGCACCAGTCTATCCTCTAAATTTTGCTATTCGAAGGTATCATGACTCTACAGATAAAATTCATGTTTTCACGGTAAGTAGGGAACATTATTGGCTCTATGATGAAGTAAAGTAGGGGACATTTCCTTTTGCGCCCTGTGCCTCATTTCCATCTTCCGCTACATTGCGCCTTTATGCTTTCAAGCATCATGGATCTTGACCATGTTAGACAACTTAATACACATCTTCTGCTCAAAGGTTATGGTTTAGAATAATATTACCCGTCTTTAGACGATTCAACGACTTTATCTCTCGGAAATCATATTTATTCGTACCTCACGGATTTTATAACAAAGCGCAGCTTCCTAGCACTAACCCGAACAGACCATTATGGTGTATGGTGATGGTATACGAGAAATCATGTGTATACAAACCTATATGTAGAAATTTTTACACGGGGGTAGAATGTATCAAGATCAAGATCTCGCCCACAACCCCTTGAACGCCCTGGGTGTCTATTCATTATTAAGCTTTGACTGATCCCGTGGCGAAAATACACCGCCACCAGCTCTAAAACATACACAGGCTGCTACTGATTGATACAGCATAATGAGTACTAGAAGCCTGAGCGCTACTGAGCTATTGGCCTCCCTACCCGACGCAGATACAAGCGAATTATCTACTGCGGGTAAATTCGGCTTCGCAAAGAAACCCGATTCCGGCGAAGAAGAGAGCTGTGACCTCACGGCGGCACCAGACTGTTTTCTGGGCCTAACTTTTGTGTTCACGGGAGTATATACGCAAATTGACCGTACGAAGCTCGAAAATTTTGCTAAATCTCATGGGGCAAAGGTCACTACCTCGATCTCGGGGAAAACCTCGGCGCTAGTTGTTGGCGCATCTGATGTTGGTCCCTCGAAGATTGCGAAAGCTAAAGAACGGAGAGTCAAGATTATCAATGAGCAAGGGTTTCTGCAGCTCGTTCAAATGCTACCCAGTGGTGGTGGTACCGACAATGCGGCGAAAAGAGCGCGAGAGAAGCAGCACCTGGAAGACAAAGCCATTGAGCAGCAAGCAAAGAAGTTCAAAGCTGAAATGGCCAAAACCGAGCCAGACCTGAGGGAAAGTGTCGATTCTAGTTCCACCCGGGAGACAGATCTCTGGACTACAAAGTACGCGCCTAAAGAAATGAGCGATATCTGCGGGAATCCTGGAGCAGTCAGGAAGCTTTCCACGTGGCTCAAAAACTGGCGTAACCACCGAAAGCGTGGAATCAAAGCCGGCGGAACCGATGGAGCAGAATTCCGAGCCGCAATGATACACGGTCCACCAGGCATTGGCAAGACTACTGCTGCCCACATTGTCGCTGCACTTGAAGGGTTTGACATTATTGAGTACAATGCGAGTGATACCCGCTCCAAGAAGCTTTTGCAAGAACATGTAGCCAATACCCTGTCCAACACATCACTTGCCGGCTTCATGAACACCAAAAAGGGCACCGAGAAACCCATGTGCATCATCATGGACGAGGTTGATGGTATGAGTGCCGGTGACCGCGGCGGTGTAGGCCAGATGGCTCAATTCGCTCGCAAAACCAATGTTCCTCTGATTATGATATGTAACGAGCGCACGCTTCCTAAAATGAAGCCATTCGACAAGATTTGTTTCGAGCTCCCTTTTAGGCGGCCCGATGCTGCTTCCATCAGGAAAAGAGTACACTCGATTGCAAAAGCAGAGAACCTGGAGGTTGATGGAGCTACTTTGGACCAGCTCGCAGCCCAGACTCGCAGTGACATCCGCCAGATAATTAACTTGCTGAGCGCGTATTCCACCTCCAAGAAGTCGATGAGCTCCGAGCAGGGCCAGAAATTCGCAAAGAGCTGGGAGAAAGAGAGCGCGCTCAAGCCATTTGATATTGTACAGAAGTATCTCAGCCCTATCATATGGCGCGATAATGACATTGATAGTAAGATCGAGCTTTATTTCAATGACTACGCATTTGCACCGCTTATGGTCCAAGAAAACTATCTCAACACAACTCCCAGAGGTGGCGACCCGTTGACGCAAGCAGCAAAAGCGGCCGAAGCAATTAGCGACGGAGATTTGGTGGACCGTTATATTCACGGGAGCGAGCAACACTGGAGCCTCATGCCCATACATGCGATGCTGTCGTGTGTCATACCATCGTTCTATATTAATGGCCCAACTAAATCGATGCTTGCGTTCAGTGCATGGCTTGGCAACAATTCCAAGAGCGGCAAGTACAAACGATTGTTGGCTGAGCTTGAAGCACACACACGCCTGCGCATTTGGGCGGGATCACGAACATTGCGGACTGAATTTATTATGGATTTCGTGGAAATGCTTTTGAGTCCTCTCAAGGCAAAAGGCGCCGATGCCATTGGTCAAATCATCGATGTCATGGATGAATACTATCTAACGCGCGAGGACTTTGATGTCATAATGGAGCTACCGGTTGGGCCTCAAACCCCAGAACAAATTTACAAGTCAGTTCCCACTGCTGTGAAAACCGCGTTTACTCGCAAGTATAATACCTCTTCTCACCCTGTGCCATTCATGAAATTTGTCGAAACCAAGGTTGCAGCCAAGAAGGAATCGCTCCCTGACCTCGATGGTATTGTTGCAGATGATATGGAAGCAGAGCCAGAAGTAGAGGAAGCTACGCTTGAGGCCGAGCTAGCCAAGGATAAGTACATCAAAGCTAAAAAGCCCGCTGCAAAGAAAGCTGCCACTAAGAAAGCTCCGGCAAAGCCAAGAAAAGCCCCCACAAAGAAGGCTACTGCCAAGTAGCTCAAATAAGTCTTGAGCCAGGACCTTGCCACATTTGTGTCACGTCGAGTCTGCGGTTGGCAGAGGGTCGAGTAGTTACAATGCCGGTATCGATGTGGAATTATTTCACATATTATTTCGAGATTGTAGATATAACTAACGAACTGTTTATTAAATTGAAGGTGCTCATCTGGGCTCAGATATGTATGTACGTGCGCCCCTGCGCCCGATCGACATCGGCTGGGGTTACTCAGCCTCCCCCCTTACCCATGATTTCAAGTGGTAAATAAGGAGGTCAAATTCACAAAAGGGTCACATCTATATTTGACCACCTAGCATACCGAAACAAATATGTCAGGGAGATCGTGTGTAGGTATTATTGCCATTATTTTCGCGTTAGTAACACTAATAACTGGTCTCATTGCGTTCCTGAGTTCCTGGAACAAGACACTATCTCAAGTGTACTTTATGAGCCTTGACTTGTCAAAAATAAATGTGTCTGGAGTTTCGGCAAGCTCAATAGTAGAGGACGCGGGAGTCCACCTCTATTATCAGGTCGGAGTCAATGGATACTGTTATGGCTCAGAGTCGGGCAACATCACAGACTGTGCGTCGCCCTCTACACCCTTTTGGTTTGACTTGGTAGGGATCCTTGGTAACTCATCCTCGACAGCGTCCAGTATTGTCAAAGAACTTCCAAGTCAAGTCAGCCAGTATGACACCGCTCTAAAAGCTGCTTCCTATACCATGTGGGGCTGCTTTGTAGCTGTGGTTCTGCTCAGCGCGGCCATGGTTATTCTAGGTGCGTTGAGTCTTTGCTCACCCATTATCGGGTGCTGTCTATCGCTCATTAGTTCCCTCTGCTTTCTATTGGCCCTTATTGCCGCTGGTATTGCCACAGGGATGTTCAAGGTCTATAGCTCTAAGTTCAACGAGACTGCGAGCTCATTTGGCGCCAGTGCGTCAATGGGAAATTCCGGACTGGCCGCTGCCTGGGCATGTGTGGGAGCAGCGCTCTTAACGCAGATTCTATGGGCATTTAGGTCCTGCTGCTTGAGGTATGGTCCCTCGCCCGTTGCGCCAGCAATGTCCTCAGGGTATGCGCCGGTTGAGCCTCTTCACGCGCCAGAGCCATATCATGGATCGCGCGGAGACCAACGATTCGATTACTATGAAGAGCCTGCGGCTGCCTACAATAAGCATTAAGTGGGGCAGAGAGAGAAAGAGAGAGAAAGGGTCCAAGGGGGGCATGCCATGGCCTGGCTCTATGGAAAAGAGCATAAAAGTATCTCCTAGGGGTATCTCCGAGACGCCCGAGGCCCCCCGTCTTCCAGACTCTCAAATTTATAGAGCTCACTTGCCATTCCACTGACTACAAACCCCAACAGTTCAGCATTCATCATCAATTAACTCCTTATTATTTGTATCAATTTACGTATAAATCACTCTACGGACATTCTGAACGCTCGCTCTACCACAGATCTCTCGAGCTGCGCCTACCCTGCGCCTATCTGCACCTTAAGCTGGCCCGCCACACCCGCAATGATATAAGCAGCACCTTTGCCATTTAGGCCCATTACTCTGTTGATGAATGTTCTAAAGCTACAGAAAAAGTTCCCCGAGCTTGATCAACAAGAGTTGTTCAGCTTGCTTGATGAATTCCAGAGGCTCGATGTGGATGACCAGGGAAGTCTCGAGAAGCAGCAAGTGATCACCGCTGTATCCAAGTCCGGCCGCGGATCCTACGATGAGGTCCGTGAGACACTCAAGAAAGTCGATCTCGATGCTAGCGGGCGCGTAGAGCTCGAGGATTATTGCCAGCTGATCTCAAAGCTCCATGAAGGTGCCTCTTCCCGCCCCGCCCCGACCAAACCACCCAAGCCGCCCAAGCCAGGGAAGAAACCCGCCTCTGGTCACCTCCAAGCGCCTGAATCACGCCCTCGCGCATCCTCTGGTGCTGCAAAGACTAAAATCGTTATGGGTGGGTACGGCTCGACCGGTTCGCAGCACACCATCGATGACGAGGAGCGCACACAATTTACGTCCCATATTAACGCTGTCTTGGCCGGAGACGCCGATATCGGATCCAGACTGCCCCTTCCAACCGATACAAATCAGCTTTTCGATGAGTGTCGTGATTCACTGATCTTGGCTAAACTGGTCAACGACAGCGTCCCCGACACAATCGATACCCGTGTGCTCAACTTCCCTCGCAAGAAACCCCTCAATAACTTTACAATGATTGAAAACGCAAACGTTGTCATCAATTCATGCAAAGGTATCGGATTGGTTGTCGTTAACGTCCATGCTGATGATATCATGAACGGTCGTGAACACTTGATCCTCGGCTTGATCTGGCAGATTATTCGCAAGGGACTCCTGGCCAAGGTCGACATTAAGCAGCACCCAGAGCTCTACCGCCTCCTGGAGGAAGATGAAACTCTGGAACAGTTTTTGCGGCTTCCACCAGAGCAGATTTTACTTCGCTGGTTCAACTACCACCTCAAAGCAGCTGGCTGGCGCCGTACCGTTACAAATTTCTCTGGAGATGTCAAGGATGCTGAAAATTATGCGGTACTTTTGGCTCAGATCGCCCCCGAGTACTGTGACAGATCCCCTCTCCAGACCAGTGATCTTCTGAACCGTGCTGAGCAGGTCTTGGAGAACGCGGGGAAGATCGGGGCTCGCAAATACCTCACACCGGCCGCGCTCGTTGCCGGTAACCCCAAACTTAACCTCTCCTTTGTGGCACATCTTTTCAACACCTGGCCGGCGCTCGATCCCGTTGATGAGGAGACAGAAAAGATTGCGGTTGAAGACTTTGATGCAGAGGGTGAGCGTGAAGCGCGCGTTTTCACTCTTTGGCTAAACTCCTTGGATGTTGATCCTCCAGTCGTGTCTCTTTTTGAGGACCTCAAGGATGGCACTGTGCTCTTGCAAGGCTACGATAAGGTTTTACCGGGAGTCGTCAACTGGAAATATGTCAACAAGCGTCCTCAAGACCAGGAGCAAGAGATGATGCAGTTCAAGGCAATTGAAAACTGCAACTATGCAGTCAATATCGGTAAGGACAATGGGTTTTCGTTGGTGGGTATCGATGGTGCCGACGTGGTAGATGGTAACCGCACATTTGTCTTGGCGATTGTTTGGCAACTGATGCGTAAAAATATTGACAACACCCTGTCCTCACTTGCCAAGAACGGCAAAAATCTTACCGATGCTGAAATGCTAAGTTGGGCACACTCGACCATCAAAAAGGGCGGCAAGTCAAGCACAGTTCGCAGCTTCAAGGATCCCTCATTAAGCTCTGGTGTCTGGCTGCTTGATTTGCTCAACGGAATTAAGCCTGAATACGTTGACTATGACCTAGTTAGCAGCGATGGGTACGATAACGCAAAGCTTGCCATTTCAATTGCTCGTAAGTTGGGCGCTTTGATCTGGCTCGTGCCTGAGGATATCGTGGATGTTCGCTCGCGTCTTATCCTCACTTTTGTTGCGTCTTTGATGTCCTTGTAGAAGCTTATCTTATGCAGTAGTAGTGATACACTTTTATAGAAACTTAGCCTAGCAACCCTGCTGCCATGCCAGCCTCAGGGTCGAGGCCATATACAAGTATATTTTTGCACTTAATCAAAGAAATTACACACTAAATAAATACGAGTGGATGGAATAAGCGGCTCAATGCATTATATCTCAGGTTCTAGTCGAGCATCTGATTTTCGTCGACCAACTCCAGCCATGAGCCGTCCAGCCGGAAAGTATTCTGAGCGCAATAGGTCTCAATGGTATCGTCAAATTCAGACTCACGTACACCAACCACTAGCGCCTGTTGCCTGACGTCGCTCAAGAGTTTGCGATTATCTTCCTCAGCCTGGAGAATTTCCACGACGGCCTTATAGCAGCGAACTACTGGGTCCTCATAGGTATGCTCAGTGCCGTTGTTACTGAGGGATTCCTTGGAGGCGCTATTAAGGCGCAGAGCTTCCTCGACATGTTGCCGGGTCACGGTTTCACTGAAGTCAACGCGTGCACGTGCCTGAGCCATACGCAAAACACCCAATAACTGGCGTGGTGTGATGTGGCCGAAACTACGCTTCTTTTGTCCTGCTAAGATATGGCGTTCCTCACGTTGGCGGAGTTGCACGTACGCATCGGCAGCGAACTCAGCAACATCAGGCGGGAATACAGGTCTGAATTCGCGAGCTTTTGCGATATAGTGCCGGAGAACATCTGAGCTGACCGTGTGGTCAGTATTACTCGGTGCCGCTGAGTGGGTGTGGACATAGGTCACATGTTCTGCTAATCGCTCATCATTCTGTAAATTAGGGACATCCAGCAGCAAAAATAATAAATCGAAACGCGAGAGGAGCGCGGAGGGAAGATTAATGTTCTTGACCGGGTCAACTTTAGGGTTATAGCGGCCATAAATAGGATTGGCAGCAGCCAAAATCGAAGTACGAGCATTGAGGGTGGTAGCCATACCAGCCTTGGCGATGGATATCGTTTGCTGTTCCATGACCTCATGAATAGCTGTACGGTCGGCGTCGTCCATTTTATCAAACTCATCGATACAGCAGACACCGTTATCAGCCAAAACAAGTGCACCACCTTCCAGAATTATATCATCAGAGACTGGGTCACGAATTACTGCAGCAGTCAAACCAACACCCGAGGAACCACGACCAGTAGTGTAGACGCCACGAGGCGCGACTTTAGAAATGTACTTGAGAAGCTGCGATTTGGCCACACCGGGATCACCCATAAGACAAATATTGATATCACCTCTAATTTTCATACCATCGCCCATCGACTTTGTGACACCCCCTACCAAGAGCAGCAGCAAAGCCTTTTTGACGTCGACATGGCCAAAGATTTCGGGTGCGATACTGGAGGAGAGCTGATTATAGGCATTACCGCTAGCGGCAATAGCATCAACTTGTTCTTCTATCGATCCACCCATCGTCATAAGATTATACTGGACCTTGTGGTGGTGAATATACATCGTCTCGAGATAAGTGTCAGTGAGTAGGCCGGCCTTCAGCGCCTTGAAACCAGTGTATGGTCTTGGCAAGAAAATACCAGTCAAGTCGACCAGATCGCCAGGAGAGCAAGAACGGACAATAGGTCCCTTGAAGAAAACCGTGAGGGAGCGAGGAACCTGGCCGGTGGGCACTTGGTCTGCGAGTTCTTGAATCTTAACATCTTGGAATGGCATGAACTTACTGGCACGAGTGACTGGCACGAGCTCGCCCTTGTTATTATTGTTTACGCACTCGGGCGAGGGGCATTCCTTGAGGGGCATGAACTGACGGCCTACTACTTCCTGGAAAACCTCATTACCACATTTATCACATGAGTATGCCTGGACTACCACCACTGGCTTAACATCAGAAACGCGTGTGACAATACCTCTTATGGTAATGAGGTGACCGAGGTGCCTGCCATGAACCTCACGCACTGATAGGTGCTTGCCTGAATTAGAGCGCGTTGCCGGCGTCAATGGTTTCAGGTAGAGGACATAACGACGCGTCAACTCTGGCGGGAAAAGGTTCAGCGCCTCACCACTGGCCTGAAACTCGGCACTTTCGCGGGCCTCTGCCTGAAGGTTGCGGTTGCGCTCAAGACGCTGGTGGATAATCACATCAATCACATCTGAGTTATGGTCGGGGCTCGTTGACGGGATCGGCATCAGCGAGTCCACAACCTCGCACAAGATCTCTAAATAGTGCGCCGTGTTTTCAGTGATGTAGTCTACGAGGTACTTTGAATTATCCGTCTTGTTAGAGTACTCAAAGCGGTAGAGATCATCCAGCTCGATTGTGAGCTTCTCGCTCCCGGGCTCGCGATTGGCGACTTTTTGCAAGAGGTCCATGTATTTTGGCGGGCGGTTTTCGTCGACCATCATGGTGGTGTCGGCAGTGAAATCATCATCTGATCCCATGTAGGACTGCAAAAATAGCTTGAGTGCGTCGCGCTGCTGCTCATAGTTAATGTTTAGCGCTAGCGCCGGCAGTGAAGTCATTTCGAGGTGCCTGTGGCTAAGCTTAATCACCACTTTACGTGCTTTCAAGGAGCGAGTGGCAGGTACCCTAACCCTATTGAAGAGTGAATAAAGTTTAACGGACTCTAGAAGATATGGAGCCTTGGGAGAGAGCTGGTACTTTATGCATAATCTTCTACATGGATCATTCATGCCCTTCAAGCTAAATTCCCCTAACGGGTAACATAAGTGCCCTACGAGCTGTAAATTGGGGTGTCGTATCTCATTGTTTAGAGCGCCTAGACTTGAAATAGACTAAGAAGTATATTAATGAAGCCAGAACTAGCTGAAAGTGACTTGACTTGGCGCCTAGCTCATGTAACGCTGCAAGTACCATAAGATCAACCCTAACCTGATGATAGCATGGGGGTTCAAGAGCGCGACGCGTGTTGGGGCGACGCGTGATCTACCAGGTTTACTTGGGGATACCTGTGATTTGGAAAGTGGGTTCCACTTAATTGACTTTACCAGCCTCTCTAGTCAACAAGAGAATAGTACAATCTTTTCTACTTCCGCCGCGATAGTCTCGCACAATAGATTAAAAAGCACTATATATGGGGTTTTTCCAATATTGAGGTGATGTTCAAGCCCACACTTGAGCCCAAGGTCTCTCTAAGGCGCTCCTGGAGACTGACCTGAGCTCTTCACGCCCAGATCAATCTCAATTCTACATACTAGCTACGCTGCAACCTAATCGCGTGGGTCCCTCAGCGGTCCCAACCGTCTAGCCTTAGCTCATTCAAATATCGTTACT
This sequence comes from Wickerhamiella australiensis, assembly GCA_030579635.1. Classification (NCBI taxonomy): domain Eukaryota; kingdom Fungi; phylum Ascomycota; class Dipodascomycetes; order Dipodascales; family Trichomonascaceae; genus Wickerhamiella; species Wickerhamiella australiensis. Next base: position 15,320 of record JAKTRM010000070.1, on the reverse strand, counting down.
ACATATATCATAAATTCATTCAATCGGGTCCTCATAGCTGTATTGGATTAGAGCCTAGTTTGTCTACGACTCTGTAGTGAGGATTTAGCCGGAGCGAGGAACGGGATTGTGGTTCCCAGAAACACATAAGAAGCAGACAAAAGTGTTGAAGAGCGCTGAAATACCATGTTAAAGTGTCTGTGTGTGCAAGTATCAGAGTGGATAATGATTAAGGCAGGTGGCGTGCAGTATTCTTTTTATACGAGGTATGCATGCACCACGTCACCTGACCTCGCATCTCCGCGACGCACATGAGCGGGCTCGTATACACCTGACTAAACATAGTTCACCTCTTACGAGTAAACACTATGGAGCAACTGGTGGCCAGAGTCAAGCAACGGTTCAGTTTGGACCCCAATTGTAGTCTAAATAAACTTTTAGTGCTTGATATCACCAAAAGAGGCGTTGTTCACTCTGAAGGTATCCCAAACCCCGCTCAGCATGCCGGTGAGGTTTGGAATATGTGGCAAACCGCCACGGGGCTCATTGAACCTACTGATCAATCTGCAGATCAAGTGATCCAGATCAGGTCAGGTGCGCAGCAAACCATTCTGTTTAACGGTAAGTTTCCTTTATCTGGAGTCGCTGATTTTTACTAACTGCAAAGACTCGCAATTCCTTCTCTTCGTATCTCTTGGCGACAGCAATTAACGCAACTTCATGCCTCTCGCCATCGTTGATAATCTCTCCATTGATAATTTAAGTGCATATACATTTCCATCACAGCCCCTTGCCAAACCTTCCCAAGCATCTACTTATATACTTTCTGAATGATTAACACAGCTTAAAATCCAGAAACAATACTAAGCAATCACAGACACACTCTATGAATCATGCCCACATGCACCGCATCTATTTAGAGCTCAATGTGTACGGCGTACTCATTCTGCCAGGACTCCGCCTTGCTTGGCGATCCAAGCAAGCTTTAGCACCTTCAAGCTTGGACATCTGTGTGATAATGAAAAATAAGGCGTGTAAATAAACTGTTAAATCCACGTTGTGAGACACGACAGTAGATATCCAAGCCCCCAAAGTTTTCAAAGAGGCAAATAGTGCTACCGAGTACTTTGGGTGATACAGAACTTGACCAGACCGCTCGCCTCTCTCGCCATGCCCCTTAAGTAGTCTCTGAGCCTATTGTTTCCAGTCTACCAACGCCTTTTCTGTAGCTTTCTTTTCTATTCTATTTACTTTCAAGGGACCTGAAGTCACCTTCACTTCAAAAGGGGCTATAATATGTAGTTTACAAAGCCTACAAGCATGGCTAGACTATGCAACCATCCCCTTGGATTCCCAAATCACGAGTTTTGGAGTTTCAAAAACAGATAAAACAGCCAACGAGAGTCAGTTATGAAAACCAGTAACATATTCTTGTTCCTGGGAGCTCAAAGAAGACAATGGTGCGCAGCAATTTGAGTTTGCACACTTCTTGGAAAATCCAATTGTTCCTAGTTCTGGCAAAATCTCTCCACAAACGAGTCATTTTGGCAAAACGCGCCTGTAGAGCAATAAATACGGGATAAATGTAATCTTCAAAGGGTACAAACATGATTCAAATAAAATCAAGTCCGCACAAAGCTCTTTGATTTGGTCAAATCAGCCAAAAGAGTTGGTGAGTTTCTGCATTCAAGGCCGAATTGCAGCCCAAGTGAGGCTCTGATCGATTAAAATTTATATATACTGTACTCGTATTGCTTGGAAGGTTCAGCTAGAGAGTAATTTGATCAGATTTGAGGGGATCAAATAAATGAGTGCCCACGAAAGTCGGCTTTTGGAGGGCGCGGGTAGAGGGTCTGACTATAAAGGATGTTACCATGGAGGGTCTTAGTGTATAGAGATGTGTTGACACTACTAGTGACTCTACGAAAGACTTCCACCGGGACAGCCTAGACATAGCGCCTGAATCTTAGGTATGCTACTATGGAACACTACAAAAGAGCTACATGATAATGGTTCGGCGTATTTTGAGCATTTAACTCGATTGCCTACCAAGTCCAACCGCATCGCGGAGCGCAAGCTACTCAAGATGATGTGGGCAGCCCCCAGATCAGTGGCGAGCAGGGTCTTTAGTTGGCGAACCGGACGAATGCGCAGCGACACCTTCGACTATGACACGGTGACTCGCAAAAAATGTGGATGTGGCGCTGATACCACACCCGAGCATCAGATCTATCAGTGCGAGCTGGAGCACATCCGAGAGTTACAGCAAGGGTTTTTCCCCACGACCAATGTACCAGAGAGTCGCCGTATCAGCTGTCGGCCGGCGGATCTTCCCACTACACCTGGCGATTTTGACTACTTAGTGGAATATGCTACGGCATTAGAGACTTACCTGAGCTTGTTCCCCGACGTTGCGTTCTGGCGGTAATCAGACGAAAATATTAGTAGGTGTTTGCCCCTTCATCTCGCCCTTGGCACACCAAAAAGGTGCACCCCCATTTTTGGTCGGTTGAAACTGACCCGAGTCCAAGACCAGAGCACTCAAATAAGATTGTAGGTATTGTGGAGCGAGTATCCTACGCAATGCTGGCTCGCTGCCCTCTAACCAGCGCAGTACCCTTTGGTGTCACCACTCTTTTATTTTGACTGGCCTTTTTCCACACTCATACGGTGAGTCCGTTTCCCGCGAGACAGTCAGAGCGACGTCATATCGCAGGATAATTACTTGACTACATGCTTCGCGCTGTACCCCCACTAGTTAGATCAGATTTAGGTAGCTAGAAGGCGCGCGGTGTAGGCGCGCGAGAGCCTTATTGGCTCTATAATAAAGTATCAAAAAAAAATGCTACAAGGAACCATAGATGCTATAAACTTGCAGTAAGAAGGAAATCCATCTTACAAAAAGGGCTTTTGATTAAGCGTATCAAGTAGTGAGCGCTGGGTGGGTTGTTGTATGCACCCATCTCAGGCGTATCAAACTCGCGACACAGATCCACAATTGCCTGGCTAGTGGCATCAATGGTATCGTAACAATGCCATATGTGGTGGCAATTTCGACCCAACCTAACTGCGTGCAACTTGTCAACTAGCGCGTTTGGGCCGTTGGGGCTGCCTCTATCTTTGTGACTTCGCTTTCCTTTACTTTACTGGCATCGGTATCGTCAACGCTTGCTTTTGCAGCCTGTGAATACTTGCCCTTTTATATATATAAATATGCACTTAGTTGAGTTTATAGAGTTCAGGAGGCGGCACGTATGCCGGGCTTGGCTGTGCAGGAATTGAGTCCCCCGGTAGGACCATAGCAGCTGCTTGTTGCAAAGGTCGAGGTACTGGCTCGGGCTGAGCAATAGTTTGAGAACGCATGCGGCGGGTGCGTCCCGAGTACCCATCTTGAGCCCCCACAGTGGAGGGCACATAAGACGCCGCTGATGCTTTTAAGTGAGGTTGTTGGACCATGGGTGGCACCACGTCGCGTTGATCGGGCACCGGAACAAACGGCCCTGTCCATGGCTTTCCAGTGATAAACGGGTGGCCAAGAGCTTGTCTGGGGGTCCAACGCTCGAACGGGTTGAAGTTCAGGAGTCCCTTGACGAAATCCACTAGTGACTCCCGCTGCTGCATTTCGTAGTCAATCTCTTGTTGAGACATGTTATCGCGCAAGAGTGGGTAGCTGAGAACGATCTCCCTCAGGTCGGTTGAATTGAAGAACCGTTTCATTGGTTTCTCATCAGTTCCAAACTCAGCCACTTGCTCCTCAATTGAGCGCAGCCGGTACCATTTTTGGCCAAATTGATCGAAATAACTCTTCATGAACTGGTTTGTGTTTTTCCCCATTTCGAGCATCCAATTGGGAGGAGGACCCAGGGTTTCAACAATTCTATACCATTGGTTGTACTCACCAGTGCCGGGGAAAATGGGGAGTCCCAGGAAGAGCTCCGCAACAATGCACCCCAACGACCACATATCAATGCTTGAGGTATATGGTAGTCCCAATATGACTTCTGGTGACCGATAAAAGCGCGATTGGATATACGTATACACGGATTGCCGTTCATGACATGCTGAGCCAAAGTCAATCACCTTGATACCATCTGTGTCTGGCGGAGGGCGCAAAAGAATATTCTCTGGCTTCAAGTCACAATGAATTAGCCTGGAGTCCTTTAGAATAGATAAAGCATCCAGGATTTGAGCGCTGTATGTGCGTACTTTGCGGATACCAAGTCCTCTAAATTGATTTTTGGCAATGAGCTCGTACAGATTCAGACTGAGAAGCTCAAATACAAGACACAAGTGTTCTTTGTGTACAAACTTATCTTTGAGCTTGAGCAAATTATGCTGATCTGCCTTGTCGACATGCTGCTGAATATGTTCCAGGATACTAACCTCCATCATGCTCTGGTTTAGGTATGCCGGTTTATTTTTGATGACCTTAACGGCAACAATCTCTCTTGAAATGAGATTCTGGCACTTCACCACCTGGCCAAACGTCCCCTTGCCTAGCATTCCCAGCACCAAGTACCGCCGCGAGTCATCGACCCCAAGGACATCATTGACCCAGAGAATGTAGTCAGAGTCCTCATTGTCATAGCCGTTATTGTGTTTGCCAATATGAGGGTTGGTAAGAGGCTTTGATTGCACCCGATAAGCAAAGTTAGGATCACAGATCCGGTACGTTGTTGCCAGGTGGGTTGTGACCGCAGCAAGTGGTGAGACAAACCCGCCTTCGGCGGATAGCCTGCGATACTTGGAGGACTTGTTGGCTCTTGGTGCTAAATCACCTGTGGTTTGGATCTGGCGAAGCGCGGGAGGGGCATTCGAGATGGGGCTCCGAGGACTCACTGGGTAGCAGCTGAGAGGGGTGCCAGGAACCCCCAGGTGACGACCCGCATCACTTCTAGTTGTGCGGTGCCGCGGTCTTGTATTATGCAATGGGCTCCGCATGGGCGATCCGAGCCACCGTCCATCATCGTAGTTCATTAACCGATGCTGCTCTGGTGGCGGTGAGGCTGAGGCTTAGAGGTCCAAGACGCTGAGTTAAGTCTCGGCAAACAGAGCTTAAACAGGGTCGCACACCTAAACTTTGTACAGCTCGGCGGTCACACTCTAAGAATCAGGTGTGGAGACTTGATACAATCGGGGATGGGCTCGAAATAAATGGCCAAAACAGCACTGACCACAACCCACGTATATTGGTTATATGTCCACTCACAGATTTCCTGTCTACAATATCAAGTAGAATGATGTTTTTCCTATTTTTAGTTATTCTAAGATATGTTCATTTTTGACTGGATTGCCAAAGGCGTGAACATCATAATTTATGGACCTCAGCGCTTTTATTTGGCTGGCTTGTTTTGACAATCAGACTTACCCATCGACCGCGTAGTATACCCCGTATGACCCGAGGTAATGCTATCTTATCGTGTCAAACTAGTTTATCGCACACTGTTAAAACACTGCTTCAGAATCTCATGTATAAATAAAACAACCAATCTTTCACAGGATGTACTACTAGGCCGGAGAATGATCCTGCCCATCAAGGTGGTACTGATCCACTGGTCAACAAGGGGCATCAGAAAGGGTTGGTATGCCAAAGCAATGGTCTTTTCTATAGTACTTTGAGTGAATCTGTGGTCTCAAGAATACCCGAGAAAGGTTCCCTGCAGGTCTTGATAACGTGTTTAGCTAGTTAGCTGATTGTAGCTCGTAAGCGTCAGGGCCTCATGGATCACAGTGATCTTGATAGAGCCTACTCGTGCGCTAAAGCAGCAGATGCAGCTACCTTAGGGGGCGACTTCACTCGTGCTTCTCGTTCTCACACTGAAGCAGCGGATTTATTTGCAAATGCAGCAGCCGCGGCCCCCGAGAATCCTGGTTCAAAAGTACTAGAGGCTCTCATCCAGCAACATCGCCATCGTGCCGCATACCTCTTGTCGGGGAAAGCCAAACAAAGCATCCTCCCGCAAGAACAACAAGCCAATTCCCCAGTTGCCAGCCCTGGCGCGAGCTTGCGGATTTCCCGCACTATCGATCCAGTTGATGATCTAGTCTCGCGAGTGACTGAAAGAGTCTTCAAGAGCCTCAACTCTGTATTGGATAGTAGTCGTGACTCCGGGGAAAGCTTTTATCTGGTGGACACACCTGAGAGCACTGACTCACTAAAGCGAAGCGCCCGTGCTATCATCAAGCAAGAGATGGCCGCACTTGCAAAGGAGCTACGAGATAGAGACCGTCGAGTCCAAGAGCAGTTTGAAGAAATGCGCCGGCGAGGTACGCCTGGTGTTCGTTATTAGGGGTACGCGCCTGAAGGGCCCACACCGAATGGTGCTGATGATGGGTGGTGGTAAACTGGCACCATCTTACATCAACGCGAAAAACAGCCACTGATCGTGAGTTTCGGATCTTAGAGAGCTTCCATAAGTTATAATTCGAGTAGTCTAATAGGTCATACTAAAATATATTGCATTTGCATCACAGACGGTGTGAGCTAACCCTGGTCTCAGGTTTTTGATAACATTATTATTTTCTACTTGAACTGTGTCGAGAATCTAGTAACGGGAAGAGGGAGCGGCGGCGGCCTTGTAGTGGACGTCCAAGGGGTTGGAAGTCAAAGGAGTCTCCTCCCACAGGTTGGGGGTAAGGAAGCCGTAAGTGTTACCAATAGCGGCGAAGGCAGCCTTAAGGGTGTTCTCAATTGTGCGGGTGGTACCGGTGGAGGAAGTGTAGGCATCAGAAACACCAGCGAACTGCAGGAGCTTCTTGACAGCGGGAGAGGCAATGATACCCTTACCACGGGGCGCGGGGATGAGACGGACAGTGACGGAACCGCACTTACCAGTGACCTTAGAGGCCAAAGAGTGAGGGCGACCAATCTTGGATCCCCAGTAGCCACGACGAACGGGGATCACAGAGAGCTTGGCAATAATGATGGCGGCACGAATGGCACCAGCGACTTCCTTCGAAGTCTTGACGCCCAAACCAACGTGGCCGTTGGCGTCACCGACGATAACTACGGCACGGAAGCGAGTACGCTGACCGGCACGGGTCTGCTTCTGGACGGGCTTGATCTTCATAACCTCATCCTTAAGACCAGGCAAGAACTGGTCAACAATCTGGTACTCCTTAACGGGCAAAGAGTGGGCAAAAATCTCCTCCATTGAAGAAATCTTGCCGGCCTTCACGAGACGACCGAGCTTGGTGACGGGCTCCCAGCCCTTTTCCTCGCGGCGACCACCGCGACGGCCACCGCGACCGCGGGGACCACCGCGGCCACGGCCACCGAAACCACCTCTGGATTGCTGTTGTTCACCACTCATTTGAATTGAATATGTTTGAGCCCTGCGGTGAAATTTCAGAGTCGTGTGGGTCTGTGAGCAGCCCTATCTCTGTTAGTAATCACAACATGCAGGATTGAGAAACCTAACCCTGATAGGTAGTTAGTAAAGATTTGTATTCAAGTAAGTTAACACGTTGACAACACCCCTGTTTAAGACCCTGTTACTCTGAGCCCTAATCGTCACCAAGACAGAAGACTGCTCGCCATTTAATTCTCGGCCATCTTCCCCACGCTGAGATGCTCTTGCAGTAGCAATCAAAGCGGCGAGGTCATCAGGCTGAGCATCTGACAATAAGTCTTTCAGGTTAGCTTCACCGGCTTGCCCCCCGCGCGCGAGGGCTGCAGCAAACATATCAGAGAACGCATCGATCTTAGAATCAGACAAGAGGGGTTCATTAGGCTCCTCCACGTTGGATGAGGACACTAACTCAGATTGGCGATTAACTTCAGTCTCAAGGAGGGCAAGACGTTCTTCGAGTGTGGGAACCTGCATTTCAGCATCGTCATCGTTTACAGATGTTTCTGCTTCAACCATATCAGCATCAGCATCTTCGCCCAGCTCGGGACTCGACTCATCACCGCGCATACTCACATCAGGGTTTTGAGGTGATACCGACGGTTCAGACGCTCGCTCAATAAAGATTGGACGAGCCTCAGTTTCGATGACCTGAGGTTGGGCACCAATGCGGACCAGAGCCTCAAGGGCACTAGCATAGATGTTACCAGTTGGTGCTGCGGCAGCAGACCTCCCGCTGGGCGTGGGACCCGGGAGTTGGCTCATTTACAACATATTGCTGAAGTCCACGAAACGATAGGGGCTTGAGAGTAACTTTATGATTGGCAGTGCGAACGCGTTTCATTTCAAGGTCAAATAATAAGTCGGCACCGTACACAGGTGCTGTTGCGTTAAAGTCAAATGGGGCAACGCCAAGATAGATCGCTGCGTTGCCATGAGGAGCACGGACGGTTTTGTTGGATGATCCTGTGCTGGGATCGCGACGTTGAGCGGGAGGCACCCAGGCCACACAGTCAGACCCAAAGACACCCCATTTTCTGGTGGGTGGGAGCGTTTGAAAAGCTGCTCATAAGGGGACTTACGATTGCTAGATGACCAACAGTTGCGCTGCATAGTCGCGTAGACCAACGCATCATACCAGAGCTCAGCGGGCATATGGGGAACCATCATAGACGGCCGACCAGCATCCATTACAGCACGGATCGAAGCCTCAGCAGTACCGTTTTGTTGATGAATATGCGGCACACTGCGATGAATAGCAATACCACAATTGGTCAGTGTGGAACACAGCGGAGTAAATTCTGGGGCATTATCACTGCGCACTCGTACAACACGCTCGCCAGTCATGCGTTCAAGGAAGTCAATAAGTGCAACAAACTGTTCAGCGAACATGTGGCGATACTCTAAACCAATAATAAATCTGTAACCAGTAAATTTGTCAGTCACCACGGCGACATGCGTGTACCGCTGCCGAGGTGCAATATGCTCAGGACCATATAAATCAAAATGTAGTTCTTCAGCAGCCCGACTGGCATGTGAGCGCGTGGAAGCTGGATGAGGGCTGTCTGTGAGCTTAGCTTGTAGGCACTGTCGACATTGAATATCACTCTCTTTGAGGCCTTTGAGGTCAGAGGGCCGAATATCAGGTAACTCATTAGCGCGAATTTTGGCAAATATCGCACTCATAGGCATATGAGGCGGCTTATGGGCAGCAAGGATCTTGGTCACGATAGCAAGCTGAGGATCAGTTGTGGGCTGATCTTGGGCAATAGAATGAGACGCAACATTAGATGAGGTTACTGGGCACGGAGTGGTGAAGTCAACAAGCATTTGGTGCTGAATCCACTCGATAGGGAACTCATACTTGCCATCCCGGGTTTCGAGCTTCCATTTGGTACCACTGTTGTCGCAGGCAAATTTGAGATCAGCGTGCTCTCTCTGGAAGAATTCGCACACGGAAATGACAAGTCGATCAATGCGGTCATACTGCCACACATTCTCAAGGCATAGCATATCGCCCGACGGTAGTTTACACAAGCGCACAGAACCACGATGTGTTAGGGGAATCACAAGGCTTCATGTTTAATGCACATGCGCTCATTCTTGGGTACCGCTGTGGGAGGGGAGATCTAAAGATCATCATTACCGTTGAGCATCGCGCTGCTACCAGTATCCCATAGAGAGCGATCAGTTGAGAGAGTGCCCCATAGGGATACTTTGCTTTTGGACACAGCATCACAACGAGCCAAATCAAGCTCTAAGGTTGGATAAGCGGAAGAGGATTTAGAACTACGGGAACTATTTGATCCACTGCTATTTGACTTCTTTTTCTCTTCCGTACGGGTCTTCTCTAAACCGGCCTTGTACCCAAGTTGGATGGCGTCAGCGACTTAGACCACATTGAGGTTACCATGCTTAATTAAAGACTCCTTCAACTCAAGGTACGCCTTATAATCAGTTGCATCCAAATAGGTGTTGAACCCCCCTTTCCCGTTGCTGTTGTCGCTCACGATTGCCTCAAGGCGAGCAAGCGGTACATTATTGGAAGAGCGCCTAACGCCTTGAACTGTGCGAGCGCCCTGGTCAGAGTTGGATGAGCAGCCATTATCGCCTCGGCATGCTTGTGGTACGTGTTGGTGAACGCCGCTGCCCACAAAGCTTGCAACTCCTCCTCGGTAGATGGTTGAGGCCAACTGGGGGGAAGCGTTCCCTGGAGCGGCATGTCCACTGTATCCAATTCAGTCTCGCGAGCCTTAACGCCTACAGCAGCCCAGCTTTGATAAAGTCGTTTGAGCCGCTGACCAAGTAGAGCCAGAGCGAAGCCAGGTCTATCGGAATCGCTGAGAGCTCGGCAAGATTTAATAACGCTGCCGGCATCAGTTTCGAAACTCAGTGAAGCCATCGAAACAGGATTGCTCTTCTGCTTATAGTGCTCCGCGCTAACAATACCAATGTGTGCCGTAGCACTCGTTACACTACTCTTGAGGGCAATCTCAAGCAAATTCCTGAGAGGGAGACCTGTGGCAACGGGTGCCTTAGGGTAACAGGCTTGGGTAAACCGTGCAACCTTCTCACGCACAACTGGGCTGGCAACCATTTGCAGATCCCGCCGATAGCCACTCAGTGCGAGTCTGACAATTTTCACCCCGCGCTCGGCGTCTGCTTGGACACCTTGGTTGAGCAATGGCATCAAATCAGCCCTGTGCACAGACTTAGGCCAATACTTTGAATCGGTTTCTGCCTTGGCTCGAAGTTCTCTCATGAGCGATAGGAGAGCAGAGTTCGACAATTTTGGCGTGCTCGGGCCAGGAATTGCGTAACCCTCTGCGACCAGATACTCATTATGCCGACTTTTAACGGGTTGAGGTTGTGATGCCTTTAATTCGGCAAATTCTTGTGGTTCAAGCCATGGGCCGCTATTGCCATTGAGGTCATGCAGTGTAACCAAAGGGTCTTCATCAGATTCTTGGCCCAGTGGTATGACTTTCCACCATTGTCCCTGATGGTAGATGTGCTCTTGGACCTTCTTTTTGGCATGTATGGCCTGCACCATACAGGTCACATATGTCTGAGATCCAAGCATCAGAGATGTCGTGAGCACGTTGCAGTTCCCGCTCAGTGGGCCATGATTCTGGCTCATTAACCCCATTAAACCAGCAGACTTTCTGGAAACCATCATTCAGTCTTTCGCGAAATTCCTTCTCGCTGAGTAAGCTTTTGGCTGTGACAATTTTAGCTGATCTTGAGCCTGCACAACTGTGAGGTTCTCTTTTGAGAAATTCTTTCCTTCCATCATGAGCAATTCGGACTTTTCATCTGGGAAAAGTCGATTAGGGCTCAGAGTAACAGGGTCTTAAACAGGGGTGTTGTCAACGTGTTAACTTACTTAAATACAAATCTTTAATGACTACCTAGCAGGGTTAGGTTTCTCAATCCTGCACAACATGCGGGAACAGTGATTTGAACCTGACAAGCTGTCAAGAAAATCATGTAGAAATGTACAGGTTCCGACTACGAGCGACAACTATTATTAGACAGTTTTACGGAAAGGGGCATCAAGCAACAGTTACAAGTCTTTGATCTTACATCATGCACGGAACAACCAGAACTGCAGGGGACCGCATATAGGCACAGGTGAGTGGGCTGGCGAGCCATCTAAAAAGCATCGACTAAACTATTATTTCCTGTGAGTTGTACAAAAATGTGAAGACGGTGGATTCGGATGTGAATTATTTGTTTTCCCTAATTTCTCACTATTTTTAAATTGAGAAATGATTTCAAAGTTTTAGTTACCCCTTTAGTTAGCCAGTTGTCGGCCAACTACCCTCTCGGTGAAAATTTCTATCTCGTGAACGAGCCGCGCCAGAGAATGAATAACAATAGAATAAAGGTTTGCGGTACTATTGTGTGCAAAAGTATAATCATGTAGCTTCACGTGAGGTCTGGATGCACGTACAAATTGTGCATGCAGCAAAAAAATGACATGCAGTATCCCGCAGATCATCGAGAAGCTGGTCACTACCTTTACCTATGAAGATTCAGAGTCAGTCATAGCTTAAATGACGCTCGGCTCGATGGGCTGTGCTCCGGTCTCCTTGATTTCCCTCAGAAAGTTGGCTAAGTTTAGCTGGCTCCGCGTAGACTATTTCAAGCCTCAACGTACTAAGCGCAGATGAACGCACCTTCAATTCGTTGACCGAGAATTTGAGATGATAGAACAAATGCCTTGATCTCCTCCCTACTTGAGTGGGTGACCCGAGGAGCTTCGATTATGAACCCGTATAACTCGATGACAGGAGGAGTATATTCAGCACATACTGCTGTTGATAATACTATGTGATATACAATAATACTATGAAGTGATAACTGTGTGTAGTATCCACCCACCTTTGCAAGCAGAGTAGACGGTGACCCTCGAGAAGTGTCTCAGAGGCATGTAACACGAGATAGACTAAAATGGATGGGGAAATAACATCAAATAACCGACAAGTTGAAAACGCTCAATGGAATTGGTCTGGTGGAGCCATATAGCCAGGAGGTGGCAGGACGATAGGTTGCCAAGACCCCATTTGTAGTGTTTGTGAGGGCAGGGGGGATATATACTGACCATTAATGTGATTGCTATTGAAAGCATGTCCTTGAGCAGCAATCCCATTAGCAAGTGGCGCACTATACCCGGAGGGTTGTTGGACTTGTGCTACCATAACTGGGTTAGGCTGTGAGGGTATATAATCGGAGGCCGCGGGCCATTCAAAATCGCGAACTTCATGGGATAGAGGCACACCAGTAGGAACACGAATTTGAGAGTCATTATACTCCCTGGAACGCACACCTTGACCCCTTTTTTGTGAGGTTCCCACAGCCTCCTCTAATGGCAGATAACGGCCATGGGTACCATGTTGGCGTAATGAAGAGTTCGTGGAGAGCCGTGCACTTTTTTTTTCAGGCTCATGGCTCAATATGGTGTCAGGATATGCATACTGTGCGGCGTCAGCGCGGATAAGCTCACATGCAAGGTCAACCCGCCATTGTTTATCGCAATCTTCTGGGACTAAAGGTCTTAGTGGATCGTTCAGAGCTTTTTGAAGTGTGTGCCAACACGGCAGACCCTCAGTGCGTCTATAGGTCCCTGTGCAAGCGGGAAGAACATCACCGGCTGCTAGTGCCTTTTCCAAAGCATCGCAATGCTGAACAATCTTGAGAAGTACTGCATTGTCAACCCTCATATAAAGATTCCGAAATACATTCTTCATCAAAGAATCACCTAGAGTACCCTTACTCCCGGTGAAGCTCTTATAGGTCGCAGTTTCAATGTTAGATAAGTGCGTATCATTTTTTGTCCTGAAGTAGCCACCAAGCGAAGCAATCAAGCGATCCAATGAAGCGAAATGTTTCTTATTATGCAAAATAGTCTGCTTCAAAGCAGAATGTATACTCTCGACGGGTGATGTACAATTGTGCCCAAAGGTAACATGCTCGCGAGTCCAGAAAAAGCACCAAGTCTCACGTTTATTATACCATGATACTAGGTAATTCGTTAATGGATTCACGTTGCCCGAATTATCTGCTCCTAGGCCTGTCTTGATGCCAAGCCAAATTACTTCGAATTTTTCAGCCGAATTGGCCGAAATTAACGATTGAAGGTGCGTGTATAGCTCCTCGTAGTCTTTGATAGTACAATTTGGAAACTTGTGAAACCCTTTTTCCATATATTTACCATTCTTTCTCCAGTCATTCATCATGTGCCAAACGCAAGTAAGTCTGCTTGTGAGAGGGAAAACATTTTCAATTGCCGTTATCAAAAATTTGTCCTCGTCAGTAAAAATAGTAGCCGGGTAGTCAGCCTCGCACTCTGGTGAATCGTACACCATTTGCTTCAGCTGCTGAAAAAGCCATATATAGTCTGTGGCAGTGGTCTTTCTCAGTAGACAAACAGCAACAACGAACGATTTATTGATCGGTGATATGCCGACGATATTAACAATGGTCATTTCATGCAGGTGTGTGCTAAATGTGCCATCAATGAAGAGGACCTGGTGGGCGTAATTAGAGAGACGTTGTGAAGACTTGTGAACAAGAAAATATCTCGAAAAACGATTCTCTTCCAGAGAATAACTGAAAAGCCATTCATTCTTCTCTCTCATGTCTTGTATGTGCTTAGCGGTTTCACACGAACCAAGTAAGCTAGAGGGCCTGTTTTGATAGAGGTAATTGCTAATATCATGGGGTTTCAATGGGCAAGTCAAATTGATCTTAGCAGCTTCGTTGTCCAGTACTACAATTACCTCGGTGGGGCCCATCTGTTCACTGAGTTCCATAATTTTCTGCCTGTTCTTATCCAGCCAATTGCGACGAAACTTGGGAAAGTTTTTCAAATTTACTGCTGGAGCATGGTTGTGAGAAGGATTAGCAGTATCGACGGCCCATTCAAGGCCGTCAGATCCCTTCACCTGGTGAACTTTAAGCAAAAACTTGCAACCGTTAGTATCAGGCTTCATGGAGGGAGTGTTACGACGCTTCGATGGATGGCGCGACTTGATACCAGACTGACAATTGCTATCTTTTGCGCGAGCAGGCTTGTGTCTCCTTGCACAATGAAAGCATATGGCCTCAAAATAGTAGACATATGACACAAAGACATCAGCACCAGAAGGTCGGTAGCAACTATTTGAGCTTTTTCGACAAGTTGACAGACTAATACTGCATTTCTGGGTGAATGCCCACTCTAGCAAGCAGTTGAAAGCCTCGCGGTGAGAAGCCCTTTTTGTGCGTAGCACTGAGTCTGGATAGATAGTCTTGAAATTGGACACATACCGGGGAGCTTTATGTTGAACACTATCACCGCATTCCCCTGGATTTCCAGCTTCGTTTGGGTTGGGGTGCGGATCCTCAAACCCGACCTGGCTCCCGGAGCTATTCTGTTCCTCTCTGTTGGAGTTTGTAAACCCAATTTGTGGTATCGGAGGCTCTGTTATGGGATCGCACTCGTGATATGACATTTTCGACCCGTCTGACTCTGTACTCTCAGGTGATCTTACGGTTTATCATCAAAATTTTAATGCAGGAGGTGGGAGTATGCAAAGAATGCGTCACATCAGCAGTTACCCAATAGAACTTACCAGGAAACCGTCATGATTTCCAAGATACCGCCATTGCCTCTAATTGCAATATGTACAGAACGCTTATGCCTATACCCTGTGCATAATTATGCACAATCGTGCATAAAAACTTACCGTTTTCTAGTCCACCCAGGATAGGGGGTGGACTAGAAAACGGTGGGGTGTTGAGGTTGTCAGGGTGAGTGGGTAGTTGGTATGGAGGAGGCCGCGTGGAAGCAAGGTGTTTGTGAGATGAGTTGATGGTATAATGTGCGAGAATATGAGGGAATGATTACTAGATACACTACAGAAAGCCACATTCACTACAGAAAGCGAGAAAGTACATACAGGGTGGATATTTAGCACTGGAAGCCCGAGGTCTTGCTGGTACCAA
>JAKTRM010000069.1:0-59356 GCA_030579635.1 Wickerhamiella australiensis | reverse complement strand
CTGGTCCACTGTAAGCTTTTCAGCATCCGAGAACTCTGAGCGAATACTAATAATAAATTCAGACGGCCGCGTCGCCTTCACGGGGCAAAGGATAGTGGGCTGGTAAGTAGTGATATCCCCTTCCACTATATCTTCCAGTGAAAATGTATACGTACAAGGTAGACTGGCCCCAGATATTGACTCCACAACTTCAATATCAGAGACTGTGGGAGTGTTGTGACCGCTCTTCTCCTGCAGAACTAGATAGTTACCCATATACAGCTCATTGGTCTGGTTGACTTTAAGTGCGCTGAATTCATCCCCTGGTATCTGTTTTT
Organism: Wickerhamiella australiensis; assembly: GCA_030579635.1. Lineage (NCBI taxonomy): Eukaryota > Fungi > Ascomycota > Dipodascomycetes > Dipodascales > Trichomonascaceae > Wickerhamiella > Wickerhamiella australiensis. The sequence goes on along the minus strand of JAKTRM010000069.1, from coordinate 59,039 downwards.
GGGTGATGTATTTCTCTCTAATTTCGTCCTCTGATTGAATATCAATGTAGACTACATTCACGGGATGATTTCGAGCTCGAATTCTGGCTTCAGCCGGAAAACGCGGAGCATAGCTGGCAATTGTGAAAGGCGGTAATTATGGGTCTCCAACAGCGCTCGAGCGTGGTTTTGACCCTTTTCAGCTTACCAAACGTTTTATTTACACTGCTGCATGAAGTTATGCAGGGGTCTTGCAGTATTGCATAGGCACTTGCATATGATATTTTACCACGGTTCGCTCGCCGAACCTGACCCTAAATTTAAACCACCTCTTTTTAGTCTAATTCAAATCATACAATAAAGTTCATCATAGCACTATATTGACGATGCATTAGACAGATCGACTACTCCATCCTAGTGGCATATGAAACATCTAGTCAACTGATGGAGAGCCAGCACCATTTTTCGCCTGATGCGCTCCCCATCCTCGCAAGTGAGTGAAGATGTCTTGTGGAAAGTTGCCCTGTTTATTGAGCCAGATATCACTGTTTATACCCGACTCGCAGCAGTCAACCGAGCTTTTTATGCTGTATTTACTAGCGACAAGCTCTGGAAACCCTACAATCCGTACGGCGTGGATGCTGGCTTTTTCCGTTCTTTCCAGTCCAGCTTTGAAGGTTTGCTCGACTCCAAGCTCCTTAGATTCTATTGGGTCGGTGGCGATGCACGAGATGACCCGCTTTCTCACAGACAGCTCAAATTAGTTACTAGAAATCAATTTGTTTGGCTAGGGCATCTCCTAAAGTCTTTCAGTGATTTGGATAACTTTACTGAGTTTACTTCCCTAATCAGTTGCGCTGTGGATCTCTGGTACGCAGATCCAAATCAGTACAGGATAGAGTCCGAGTTTCTACTTAATAACAGAGAATATGCCTTTCGACTAGTCAATCTACGCCCCGAGCTTTTTTGGTGTTACCGACACATTCCACAATTTGAACATGACCGTGAACTGCAACTTGCCGCTGCTTCGGGCCAGAGAACCAATTTTGATGTGAAGCCATTTTTATCGCTTTTTTATTTTAAAGAGCTTAACGACATTAATGATGGGGATATTGCAGAGATTGCGCTTCAAAATGACCCGCGGAACCTTGAGCATGTGAGCCCTCGCCTGCGAGAGAAATACGTCAACAACCGCGATTGGGTGCTCCGTGCCTTAGAGCAGTTTCCAGATCTCATGTTATTCTGTGAAAAGTACAAGGATGACACTGAGGTGGTTATGCGAATGTACAGTGGAACGCCTAGAGAAAAGCAAGGTTTCAACCTGCAGAGTGTATCTGAGCGGCTACGTCAGGATCCGCTAGTTTGCCAAATGGCTGTTTATCGAAACCCTAGGAACATCGAAAATTGCCTCGCATATGATATAGATTTATACAAGTATGCCATGGCGCACCTCAAGGGCACTGGTGGAAATCCCAGGTGCAATTATGAGGAGTTGTGCCAACAGTACGGAAATGGGTACAGAACGGATATGGAGGCAAACAGACTGACAGCTCTTGCCGCCCGTGTCAATAACATTCCTAGAAAAGCGCTCAGTCCCGAGTACCTTAGCAATGAGTCCGAGATGCTCGAGCTTCTCGGCGACCCTTCCATGGCGTGGAATGTTGCCCAGGTTGAGTTGGGGCTGGACCCCGAGTTTGTTGTGAAAGTCATGGAATTGAGTGGATCCTCTAGAGTATGGCCAAGACTTGAAGACGAGGTAAAGCGACACCCCGACGTCGCACTTGCTGCCCTCAAATGCGGTATACAGATCGAGGAGCTCGAGACATTTGTGGGGCCTATTTTTTCCACTAACCGCGAGATGGTCAAGTTATCAGCGGAATGCGCCCCGCTCGACAAAATCTTCAAGATCCCATCACAGTTCGCCGACGACGAGGAGATTGTAAAAATCGCTGTAAAAAAGCGCGGCTGCTCCCTTAAGTACGCCAGCGACAGACTCAAAGCCAACGTGGAGGTGGTTTCACTGGCGCTGGACGCGAGAGGCCAGCTCAATCGAGGCTTGAAATGTGTGTGTTTGCCATTCAAGTATATTTCTACAAAGCTATTTGAGAGTTCAAGCCTTTTTGCCAAACTGCTTGAGCTTGCTTGCACGTGTCCGCGAGAGCTCATGCCCACAGACGATATGGCTCTACTGATATTGAAGCATTGCCCCTATAATTACAAGTTTCTCTCATCACAGCTCAAAAGTAGCGTTGCTTTCAATATAAAAGCAGCAGCGACTAGTGCCGGAACTTTGTGGTTAATGTCGAACGACATGCTCCTGGATAGCGCAGTAATGGAATCTGCAAACTTTGAATGCAGACCTCTATTTAATACACACTGCGGGCTATGCTTTCAATGAGTTATCGGCTGCATATGACCGGCTTTAGCGCTCGATAATGTAAGTGACTTGGGAAGGTCACAAGATGTGATAGACCACGATGCCTCTAACTCTTGGTCAAGCAGAGCGCATGCTCCTCTGTTCGATCCTACCGATTGGATATGTGCCACAGCCCGTGATCGATAAATAGGCAGAGCCGAAACCACTAACTCGTGAAAGAGTTTGAGGCAGGCGTGATCCGGCAGCATTGCCTGGCTTTCCTGCGAGATCAGGAGTCCTATAGTATGCGTTAGACAAGTCTAGTCGTTGTAACTCCATAGTATTCGGGCCTAGCGGTTATTTTCGGACCTCTTGGCCCTTTATTAGATCCTCAATTCGACCCCCGATCCTTGACTCTGATTTTGGCCACACCCTAATTTTTGGGTCGAACGCCAAGACCCCCTTACACCCCTCTGCCTCTTGACCATGCAAAGACATTCGCTCACGCAGGTTTTGAACAAACTTTACTTTAAAACACAATCCAATCAGCTTATAGGGTTTGAAAAAGAAAAGCAAGGGCTGTATGAGATGCTCGAGGCCACCGTTACGCAAAGAAGGGGTGACAGCTGCTTGATTGTGGGTCCGAGAAATAGTGGTAAATCAGTAATTGTAGACCAATGCCTCGAGCAGTTAACCCAGAACTTCCCCCAGCAGTTTATATCAATAAAGCTCGAAGGGCTTCTACATCAGGATGACCGCAGCGCGTTTCGTGAGATCGCTCGCCAGCTGGATGAAATCAGCGGCTTTGAGGACGAGATGAGCATCGAAAAAGTGTCCATGAACCACACTCTCCAAGAGCTTTTCCGCCTCTTCGGTAGAGCAGAGCAGGAAGCGTATGATGCTGAGGGCCCGAAACGTGTCTCGGTGGTGTTTGTGCTAAAGGAGATGGACCGGTTCACCAATGCGCAGCGGCAGAGTTTGCTCTACAATCTATTGGATTTCTCAAAAAACTCGTCTCTGGGCGTTGCGGTGGTCGGCACGAGTGCCAAGTTCACGGCTCAAGAGGCGCTCGAGAAACGCGTCCGGTCGCGGTTTGGGTCGCTGGTATTTCACACCACGCGAGCAACCTCCCGCGAAATGTTTGATGAAATCGCCAAGACGCTCCTCAAGTGCGACGATAACGCCTGGAACGCGGCCATTGACGCGTGTCTCGAGGAAGGTGGCGCCCTCAGGACAATAGTGGATACTGTCTACTATTCGACAAAAGATGTACGCGACCTGGGTTCTGTGCTCGCCCCCGTTGTGCATCAGCATCATGAGGCAATCTACAACGGGACTGCCACTGAGCTTGGGCTCTCGCCCTACAATATAGCAGCCAGCACCGAAACAAGGCTCGAGGGGCTGTGCGAGTTGGACTGGGCGATTGTAATCTGTAGCGCGCGCGTTTTGGTCAAATACAAGGTCGATGAAGTCAACTTCGTGCTGGCTGACCGTGAGTATCGCGAAATGGCTCGAAACCTGCACTATGACCGATCTCAGGGCGGGTACTCTGGGTACCGTATTTGGTCGCCAAAAGCGGTCAAACTTGCATGGGAGCGACTGCGAGGATCTAGCATATTGGCGGTACCGCCTGCTAGTAGTGCTGCGCATAGAGACTTGATGCCGTTTCGTCTCGACACAACCTTGGATGAGTTACGGTTACTTGTACCTCAGGATCATCCGCTGTACGAATGGACGCGCTTATAGATTTATGAACTGAGTGTTGAGTGGGCAAGCAGGATAGAAATGAGTCTTGAGAGGCTGGGTTCTGGCTCTGACCACGCGTTTCCACCTACTAGCCAACTCTCGAGACTTCGACAGGATTTCTTGCTCACAATGAGATATAACATTACATTCTAGCATCTCAACACTTTAATTTCTAATCATAACATTTTCAACTCGTAGCCTCTAAAGGAGTTGTGCTAGTTCTGCCAGCTAAGTTGGCCACACAAGTTAGGATAAGTCTAACCGCACAGAAACGCAACGATGATCTGTCCCTGGGGAGATGAATGATACCAACAATCTATCTATATTCTACATATATTCGGCAGAACTCACAAACTCGGTGATCCTTCTGAAAAACCAGCTTAATTCATAAACACAGAACTACTCTGCAACTACATAAAATGCTTGGGGTAAATAGCGGGTTACAAGGGGGAAAGGCGGAAATTGATGTACTGGGTGGGCGGGCACTAGCGGGTCTGTGGGCCCAATGTCTGCAGGCACCTGTGCATGCGACTCGCAGATCTCTGCGTCTGACCGGGCATCGCTCGCAAATTCGCTTGTTTCTCAGGCTCACTTAGTCCTTAGCCATTCTAATCAATAGTCTGACCAGCCTTGATGGTACCCCAGCCGATTAGACGCCAGTGCTTCTCAATACGACGCGACAATGCGACCTTCTCACCGACCTCGGTACATGCGGGAACTGTAAGTAGCAACTTGGCCATATCTGCGCGAACTGAAGTGACGCGAGCGCCAGCGGTGGTACTGCCGACGTTTACCATTAAGGTCTCGCCCTTTGTAAGTTTCTGAACCTTGGCGAGCTTCTTGTCCTCGGTCTTGACACCCAAAAGTCTACGCAGCAAGAAATAGTTGACCTCAATCTCAATATACACATCGGGGAGCTTGCCCACATGGCCCAAAACGTGACCAACGAGGCGGTCGGCGCGGCACAATGTGGGGTCGATCTTAGAGCCGACACCGATAAGACCACCAGGGACAGCGAATTTGAGATCGTTGTTGTCTGCAAATAATGACAGGACGCGAGATCTGATGGGGTGGGCCTCGACCTTGCTACCATTGCGCTGGACGATACCGGGTCTAATTTCAATTTCGTCGCCGAGCCGGAGAACACCAGTGACGATAGAACCACCGGCAACACCGCCCTTGAGTTCCTCAATTTCGGATCCAGGCTTGTTGACGTCAAATGACCGCACTACAATCAGTTTGGGGGCGGCAGTAAAGTCGCGAATTGGGACGGGGATCTTCTCGACCAGGTATTGGTTAACGGCATCGATATTGATTTTGAGCTGTGCAGAGATGGGCACAATGGGCGCACCATCGGCGGTAGTACCCTTGATGAAACGCTCGATTGACTTCTCGTGCTCACCGGCAGCATCTTCCTTCATGAGATCGACTTTGTTTTGGAGGATAAGAACGTGACGCAGAGCCATAATCTCAATAGCAGCCAAGTGTTCCGAAGTCTGGGGCTGTGGGCAAGGCTCGTTTCCGGCGATTAGCAGCAAAGCAGCGTCCATGACTGCAGCACCACTCAACATGGTGCTCATGAGAATATCGTGACCGGGACAATCGACAAAAGAGACATGACGTACGAGCTCATAGGTTTTCCCGTCAATTATGGGACGGATCTCCTTACCACTACCAAACGATTTGTAGCAGTCGGGGCGGGGCACCTCGGGGTCCTCGCACTTGTAGATCTTGGCATTGGCGTAACCAAGACGAATGGTAATGTTACGCTCGAGCTCGTTCTTGAAACGAACGGTTTGGACGCCGGAAATGGCCTTGACGACGGTACTTTTGCCGTGGGCAACATGGCCAATGGTTCCGATATTGATGGTGGCCTGGCGTTGAATAATCTCGGGAGAAAGAGGGTTGAGCTTGGAGAAATCGGGGTTATCGGGCTGCGGAGGCAATCCACCGCCCTCTTCAAACTCTTTTTGGCGGCGTTCTTCGGCAGTCAACCCGTCACCAATCTCCTCTGCAAACGTCACTTTCTTGACTTCTTTGACTTCTTCCTCTTCCATATCGCTTTCGTCGTAATCAAACTCGGGCTCCATCTCCTCGAGGTTGCCATCGAGCACAATCTTGGGCTGCTCTTCTTCCATTTTCAGGTGAGTGGGTTGAATTAGGTAATTTTTCAATGTGGTGGTGATTTTTCAGTTGTGGCAAACGAGCGAGAGTGAGTGGCGGTGATGAGTCAGAGGGTAGTATAGAGTGGACAATTAGGATCAGATTAAGGCTATGAGTGAAAGGGGTAGTGAAAGTTTGAAACAATGCTAAAAGTAAGGTTTAGTGGAAGTTGGGGTGTATGTAATAAATTATGGGGGGCCTGGGGAGGTCTCGGGAAGAGTGTGGGTGCGCACCTGGCTGGTATTTGCATTGGCCTGATTTGGCGATAATCTGACAATGATTGTGGTACTAGCTCGCGCTCAGGTTCAAGATCAGTTTCGGGTTCAGGCTCGGGCACGCTCGCGTACTCGTTCAAACCTCGGGCTCGTCAACCTCAAACTGAAACCCAAACTCTTCCATCATTAAATTGACATCCTTCCACGCTGTCGTCGCGTCCCAGTCATACCTCTGGTTCTCAGGCGTGCTCAGCATCTCCGGTGACGTCTCTTGACTCACAACATACGGCGACCGCTTTACAGGTGGCTTGTCCTCCACCTTCATGCCGGCTCCGTTCACCACGACCCCACCGGCCCCGCTCGTCTTGTGGGTCAAAACCGTCGGCGCATGCGACATGATCTCACACTCCTCTCGTAGTGTCCATAAACTATCGAAAAATACCGATGCGGCCATACGCGTCCTGATATCAACCTTGCACGATCTGATACGCTCGTTGTTGTTAGCGGACATGGCACTGAATGCGCTCCACATTTGCTGCATGATTTCGGCCGCTCGGAAGGCTACATCGTGCTCAAGAATAGATGCCTTATTGATTAGAGTAGCAGTCTTGAAATAAATATCCCGCGCCTTACGTTTGTCGAGGTTTTGACTCCAGCGCGAATGGTAGAGTCTGCACACCACCGTCGCTGCTTGCCACAGCAATTGAATGGTCACCAAAGGCGCGTACCTTAAATAGTTCTCGTTGCGAGTTGTAGTTTGCTGTACAAAATCCATTAACGCCAAACACGCGTTATAGGCGCTCACATAGCTCCGCTGTATTTGAAAAGTCGACAGGCTCGAATTGTCCAGAAAATAGTACAGATAGAGGCGCACACGCGTCGCCAGTAAATCAAACCACGTCTGGTCATTGAAGCTCCCGCTAAAATCGCGCTCAAGATCGTCCAGCCGCACGCTCAGAATCCGTATGAGGCTCAGCCGCTCGCCCATATTACTGAGAGTAACGGGATCGCGAGTGTTTGAATTGAGTGAGGTTTCAATATCGTGCGCTATCAGCCCAATCATAAACCCTACATAGATCCCGAGGGGGATATCGAGGCCCTGGACAACAGTGGCGTGGTTGAAGCTCGCAACGCTGGGATATCCATACATATTGGCGACCGATTGACAGACAGTATTAGTTGCGAGCCATGTAATACACTGCTCTCTATTTGTGGCGCGGGCCATATCGTCTTGTTGGTTGATGCGACCAAACTCTTTATGAAACCCAGGTAGATGGAGCCCTGCCCGGATCGCAGTGAAAACAGCAATACCGCACGTATTCCAGGAGCTATCGGCATTGATAGAAGAGGTCGGCAGCGGCCAGAGACTGGCAATCACAAATGCTTGCACAGCGTACACGTTGGCGAAATTGAATTTCTGGCTACCGGATGATTCGCGAATCACAGGGCTCACGGCAATCTCTGCCAATACGGTTTTTTGAAGCCCAGAGAGCTTGGTGATGAGCTCTCCATCGTTGAACCGCCGCGAGGCAGTGGCCATGATTGTCCAGAACAAGGCAGCGCTGCTGCGAAATATATGCTCAATTCCATGCTGAATATTTACTACTGGCATGATTGGATGGTAATACACGAGGTATTCCTTGAAAAGCGCCTCCACAGTCTCGGCGGCTAGGTAAACATCGTCCCTGACTTTGGGCGTGCAGTGCCACGAAGCAACGCTCCCCAAGACATCAAAATGGGGCTGAGAGACGCGTGCAACACTCTTGTAAGTCGCAGATGGCAGCTTGTCCTGAGGGGTCACCCTATCGCCACCACTTGTGGGCACCTGCTCCTGAGGAGTTTCCTGGTTTACATCAATCACAGGCACGCCATCAGAGACCCTGTTTTGCTGTAATTGGCGGCGCATAGTCGCCATTTCTTGCTCCATTTGTGCGATTTTTTGGCGTTTGGCTGTGCGTTTGTACTCGCTATCAACAACACACTTTATGCCTTTACGCAAGCACCGTTCACAGGCACTATCTTCTTCATTACTGCCGGTACAGCGCACCTTTTGTTGTCTACATTCTACGCAAGCAACCCTTCGATGGGTTTCCTCCATAGCTTTTGGGGTGGTGAACTAGAAAAACTATATAGAAAAGAAAAAAAAAACGGGGGCAGGGGTAGGGGGGTAGTGGCGGCTGTCAAAGCAGATTTCATCGGGGTTAGGGTTGCCTTGACCACAATTTCTCACGACGGCATACAAGGGGGCCAAAGTGAAAAGAAAATTCTGCGGATAAAAGAAAAAAACCTGTCAGGTCAAAACTGGTTTATCTCCATATGCTACACCCGCTGGATCTTCCCAACATTACACAAAAGCCTTCATCTGCTCAAATATGGTCTTTTCTTGATTCTCTCAAAATCTCAACACGAAATTTCGAATCTGCACCGCCTCTACAACCCCACATTTTGAACTGGTTATCCCGGCTAGTTTCCAGTGATCTCGAATGGCTGGAGCCCGAAGATGCAAGTAACATACTTGACTTTGCGTCCCAGCGTATTTCCCAGTCGTGCGGAATCGCCTCGCGCTCAAGCAGTGTAAGGGTCTTGGACGTGGGGGACCTCGAGATCCAGCTCAATGAGCCTGGGCTTACTGACGATAATATTGGCCACAAAACATGGGGGTCATGTTTGGTGCTGGCTAGCCGGCTTCTCAAGTCGCCAGAACTCTTGATCGGCAATGTCCTCGAGTTAGGGTCCGGGACAGGGCTGTGCGGGATGATCGCCGCGCACCTGGGCCATGTATCGCTGTTAACAGACTTGCCAGTTATTGTTGATAATATCAATGCCAATATAGAGACCAATCAAGTACTCCTAGAAGCTCATTGTACAGCTCAAGTGCTGGATTGGAGTGCCCCCAGTATCCCCTCGGGGCATTACGACACAGTTATAATCAGTGACCCCGTATACTCTGCAAAAGCACCGCAGCAAATAGGCAACACATTGGCCCTCCTCAAAGTGTCGCGACTTTTACTGCAGCTGCCACTTCGACCAAAATTCGAGGATTTGAGACAAGAACTGTACGACGCCATCAAGAAATGCGGATACTTGAGAAAAGAGATAATTGAAGAGGAGGGTATGGACGATTTTGGTCCCTCAAAGTATGTGTTCACGCTATGGGAGAGAGGTTGACGATAATGTTTGGGGTGTGGGGGTGAACTCTGCCTGCTTGACCCTACCGTCATTTTCAGAATCGTGAGTTCAGAAAGCGGCCAGACTAGATATGTATAAACCGAGGTCATCCGTTACGGCGTCGAACGGTACCACCTATAAAGACACTATATATGCAATGCGTCTGAGGTCGCATCGTTACATGCATGTACGTACATAAGGGCGTGGGTTGAGCAAAAGAGTACTTGACGATATCTGTCAATACAATTAAAGTTACTGAATGCTTCCATTTAAGACTCTACTCCTGCTCTCAATCGAACCCCATCTCTATATATACTTTGACCACCCCCCTATATCCAAGTTGCGATATTCCTGCCCCTTGAAATTTCCCTCTACTACCTTTCCCTGGTGTACATCAAACTCGTAGGGACCCAATTGATGCCTGAATTTTGGGGTCTGGCCGAAATTCCAGCTCCATTCCTTAAGCGACTCGGCATCCAACGCCACCGCTTCAGGTACACTATCGACATACTCAATATTCGTGGGATTATACTCGCGTTTGAAGGATTTGATCCAAGCCTCTAGATATACACTAGGTGGTATTGCAGCATTAGCGACCGGTGACCGCACTGAATCGGTACCCAGGCCAGTAATAATGCCAGCCTCAGAAGGTCTCCTGAGCAATGATTTGAGGGTCTGTAGATCGGATTCTAGCAGCATTGTGGCGTGGTGGTACGCTTTATCGCGTACGATCTTGAAAGAAGATCCACTGACCTTCTCGCCCTTGGAGTTGAGGATATCGTGACGATCGTTTACACGCAATCCGTACGATCGTAGTTCCTGGACAATCATTTCAATATGTTTGGTACGGCTAAAAGCACTGCGTGGGCTTTGAACACAGAAGTTGACATTGCCTGTATCGTGTACCACGGTGCCTCCTCCCGACCGGCGTCTGATTATGGGGACATGCAAGTTTCTGGCAGCGACAAGATTGCATTCTTTCCATGGATTCTGGTTGCGGCCAATAACTATACAAGGCGCATTCGTGTATAAGAATAAAAGGTGGGTCGAGGGAGCGAGCGTATCGAAAAGGTACGATTCGTATGCGAGATTAAGAAACGGGTTTGTTAGTTTTGAGATGACAATTCTATTCATGAGCAAAAAAGAGCGGCGTTGGCTTTTCTCGAGGGTATGCTTTTGGATCCTTTATCCTTGGAGCCACAATAGGGATTTTTTTGTTTTTTCTGATCCGCCACAGGAAACGCCTCTGGAGTTTTTTGTCATGCCGGTGGCTAAACGCCAAAGATTGGAAAAAGTAGAGAAATTGCACCCGCTCGGTATCAAACCCAGCGGGAATCTCCTGATTGAAGTGGAAAATCCAGCCGCACACCGCTTCAAGACTCTGGGATTGTTTGGGTTGCTTAATGATGAGCTTTTAATGGCTATCTTGGAGGATCTTGACGCTAAATCGCTTTTAGCTCTTGCTCATACGAATAAGAGCATGTATGCATACTGTCATTTTGACGAGCTTTGGAAACGGATCGTTTACAAGCAGTCCAAGATCCCTCAGTGGCTCGGGAGCTGGCGCCGTACTGCCCTAGAGATGAGGGAGGAGGCCAAGATCAGTGCTGAGGGCAAAGTGTACAGCGATTTCTTGCATCGTCCATTTGAGTTGGCTCAGATTGACTACAACAACTACATTGATCTGTCGAGCCGGGGCAGCATCCCTCGGTATAGTGAGGAGCACGTAAAGTCTGAGTTTGATGGAGGTCTTTTTCGAACACCGTTTGTCACCAAACTCGAGAAGCCGATTGCTGCATGGACGCTAGAAGATCTGGTCCGCGATTTCGGCGATGAAATTTTCCGGCAAGAGTACATGGACTGGCCGCTCAAAGTGTACCGCGAATACTGCCAGGAGAACATGGATGAGACGCCTCTATATTTATTTGATTGCAAATCAAAGGCACACAAATCGCTTAAATTCAGCGACCCATTGCCAGAACTCTGGAAAGATCGCGATTTGTTTACCCTTTTTGGCAATGATCGCCCCGACCACCAGTGGCTAATTATCGGTCCCGCAAAGAGTGGCTCGACATTTCACAAAGATCCCAATGCCACAAGCGCGTGGAATTCGGTAGTATCAGGTCACAAGTACTGGATCATGTTCCCGCAGAATGAGCCACCTCCAGGGGTCTGGACTAATTGCGACCAAAGCGAGGTGACTGCGCCGGAATCGGTGGCCGAGTGGTTTGTATCTGGATTTTACAAGCAAGCTAAAAGTTCCCCTGGGTTCTGTGACGCGATCACCGGTCCTGGGGAGGTAATGTATGTGCCGAGCGGGTGGTGGCATGCGGTAGTAAATCTGGACGAGTGTATCGCCATGACTGGCAATTTTGTGGTGGAACCGCTTCTCACAAAGGTTGCGCTTTTTCTCAAAGATAAACCTGACCAGATATCTGGGTTTGAGATCAAGGACGTTTACCGAAAATTCATGCAGGTACTGCAGGAGTCTCATCCGGACGTTTACGAGCGGCTCAAGGACCAGCTCGCGAGCAGGAAGAAAACATGGAAAGAGGTGGCCAGCACCGAAACGTCTTTTACATTTGGGTTTTAAATAGGTAGAGGCTAAAAGGATAAATAAAAAATTCCGCAACTCACATCGCGGCTACGCTGGACAGGCGCCCTTTGCGGTCTTCTTTGGTGAATCGTGGGCGCATAATACGAGAAAGCGCTCGAGGCCTGAGACTGTGTGGACGGCGTGGGGCACAGAGTTTCGCAATCGGAAGGGTGCATGACGGTTGGGATCAGATCAAGATGAATATTTATAAGATTTTTAGGGTGCATGTGATTGCATGTGATCGGCCAGCGACGAAAAGCGTTTCGGCCCGCGTATTGCCACCAAGGATTAAAGGTTGAATTGGAGTGCTAGCTCTATCAGACTATACCTCAGAATATTAGCTTGGCTTACATAGGGTGGTCTGTGGAAGATAGTGGCCGTGAATCAGATAGCAACGAGAGAATAAGCAAGCAGGTCCTTAAACCACTGTCAGGCAACCACAAAGTAGTCACCAGACACAATTTTCTAATCTGTCTTGAACAAGAGAACAGACTTTTTGATCCCCCCGTTATCGATATCGCCGTAAATAAAGTACCCATTGGAGTGCGACACGAAGCTGCCGAAACTCGAGCCCACAATACAATGCCATGCTTCGCCGAACCTCGAATCCATGTGCTTTTTTATTTTCGCTGCAACTTCGCTTTCAAGGGTATACTCGCTTACCACCTGCACGATCTCGGCAGTGGCGGCAGCCTCGAGCTCTTGAGGCATATCTACACTTTTGCAAGTGACTTTGGTTAGTACTGATGTTATTAATGCTAGTTAAAAACACTTACAGGTTGCTTTTTCGTCCATTGATGTGAGGAGAGAGGAGGGTGGAGTTGGTAGAAGGGGCTAATGGGGGGTTAAGATTTAATGGGGACGATTAGAAGGGGGTGGTGGGGGAGACACGGGGATCGAGGGCAAAAAAGGGAGGACGTTTAGCAAATGGTTACCAGAGCTCACTTGGGGATTTCTACCCACCGTAATGCTAATTCCTAGCTACGTAATTCACTTAAATACATCTAGAGGCTACCAATAGGCTACACACTCTGAGTTGGTCCACATATGGGCTGGGGGTCAGGCAGAGTCCCGTATACTGCACCGACTGACAATTCCAGAGCCACGCTGTAAAAATATTGTGCATCACTACTCAATCTTCACAGCTCAACAATTTGGCACTCTCAGGTCTGAAGCAGCCTTCTCATCAGCCCGGTCACTAGCCTCTCTAGCATCGATGGTCCCGACATCATACTCGTATCCTGTTTATTTCGGTCATAAACAACTCCCATACGATCATCGATCCAGTCCACAAACCGGTTCGCAAGCTGTTCTTCACGCGCATCTTCGTTATCGTAAATCTCCTGCAACACATCGGGATTTGACGAGTTTGTTTGGTTGTAAAAGTCGGCCATATTAATGGTAGAGTCGTCAGTCTCGAGACTGGCAAGATTATCGAGGACACTGAGGTCCATGAAATGAGTACGCATGCACGCACCGTCGTCGACTGACCGAATAAGGTCGACCAGCGAGCCGGCGGGCGCTGATCTGAGGCACTTGGCTCCAGCGCGGGCGAGCACATTGCATTTGCAATCGTGATTACCGTTACAGTCCTCTAATGCGGGGCCAATGGTGGCTTTACATCTCTCAAGGTGGGTATTGGCAAGTGCAAGGGTGAACAAGTGGAGCCACACGCTTGCAAGGGTCATAGAGCAGATCAAGAGTGGGGAGAATGGGCAGGACTCCCGTTATAGATACCACATTACCCAGATACGACATTACCTAGATACTACATTTAGCATAACAGGTACCAGACGCTCCAGCCCAACGCTAATTGTCCCCCGTACCATGAGCACCCCCTAGCACCCCTCACGCCTGAGGGCCGACGCGTAATTTGCTGACGTGATACACGCGTGGAACAGGCGCCGGAGAAATTTGCCGCATAGAATATGTGTCGTATCTCTGGCCAGCGGTAGCAGCCTAAAACACACAAGTGCACATATCCGTCATGTGGGTGTTGAAGGAACAAGGTAAAACAGGATCAGCCACAGAATATCGCGCTAATTGTTTGCCGAGAACTGGCCCGGCAATGTATTTTTGGCTATATGCACTTATATGCACGGCACACCGCGGGTACGCGCAACCCTGGTTGAACGAAAATTTTTTTTCATGACTTGCGGCAAAGAGGCTTAGCTCAGGTTACTTGTCTTTGAACGGGCAGATCAATGCTACTGGAATTCATACACGCTGTAACTCCAAAACATTCGAGCTCAAGGTCGCGTAGTCTTTATGTTTCAACGCGGTTTTTTGATGATCCCTGCATTCCAAGCGGCGAGCATCTGAAACAAATTTTCCGTTTGTAGAAGCGCTGTGGGTCGACACTGGAATGTTGAGCAGAGGGTAGTAGCTTTCCACACTGATCGATGCTCTTTGCCACTATCTAGCATCGCTTCGAGAACCAGGAGTCTGAATGAGGTGCAGCGACTCCTGGATTTGCTCACCACAGCTGTAGGCACCTGCATACGCCCTGCATGGAGCTTGTCCAAATCCGTCAATGGTAGAGGTATTGACTAAGCAACCTCACCTCGAAACGACGCGAAAGTGCTAGAAACTGGGCTATGTGGGCGGGTATGAGCCCTAAAAAAAGCCAAATTAGCTTTGCCGGGGCGCCGGGTTATGCCGGTACTGTCTATTTGCTTATCACCTCTGCCAATCACCATGAGCTGATGCTCACATGCGAATATATGGGCAAGGATTGGACAAGGCAAAAATGGCGGAATCTCGTGCCAGAATAGGTCGGGAAAAACTCCGGAGGGAGATAGCTAGTAGTCGAGACGTTAAATGGAATTCAGAAGCTGCTCGCTTCACCTTCTAGGCTCGTTTATCCAGCTTTTCACCATCTGGAACAACTATCTGCATGCATCAAGGGTTGCAGCGCCTTTATGCATGCACGTAAAAATCTGCGCCGGGGTAGGGGTACGCTGATTTTGAGGTATAAAAGTATAGCGAGCCGCCCTGGGTATCTCTATCCAAATGTGGCCCGCCAAGCTTGCTTCTTTCGCCGTTCTCGCTGCTAACGCTACCAACTCTACCCACAGCAACTCTACTGGTGCCTCCAACTCCACCGGTGGTTCCAACTCCACCTCTGGCAACTCTTCCCACACTGCCTCCAACGCCGCTGTTGCCGTCCCCGTTGCTGGTACCGGTGCTTTCCTTGCCGCTCTTGCTGCTCTCCTCTAAGCGCTGCGTTGCAAAGTTTTGTCTTTATAATTAATGTGCTTGTTTTTTAATTTTTAGTGTATTTTATTCTCTTACCTATTTGCTAGCATCTATCATGAGGAGTCATCGAGTAGCAGATTCTCTTTGAGTTTTGCAACCAGAATATTCTGCATCGGGCGCACCTTTATCCTGTCTTGGCGATTCCCTGATCGAGGACTCTCTGTTGAGGCGCCATCGAGGGCTGCTCAGCAATCCCAAGCCTAGATCTTTGCCATCTCTCCGTAATCTTAGCATCGCCCCCCGCTAAAGCTATTTTTGCGTGGCCCAACTCACCGAAGCATTCTTAACGAAGTACTATTTCTAAATATAATTTTCTGAATTACAGTCGGAGATCCAGGTTTTTCCGGAATGCAGATCACAATGCAGAGAAGGAGTGGGTAGCTCAGAGATCAGAGTCGATGGGATTAAGCCGGTCCCAGGGATTCTGTTCAAATTAGCCTAGTCTAGCCTGTGGTGATTGCTATCTAGTACTACTTACAGTATCTGATAGGTCTGGCCCGCGCTGATTCTAGCCTCAAGAACTCAAATGTACTCGAAGGCCTACCCCAATGCTTGATCCCAAGACTCATCACCATCCAATGGACAAATCTCTATTTGTAGCCACCCTGACCGTCTACCTTGAGGTCCTGCTGGTGACCTGTGGTACAGTCCTAAAGATTCTATCAAATAATGCCACGATAGACTAGCGCTGATGCTGGTGATAGCTGAGTGTAGTAGTTTATGAAGCCCACACAGATTAGCCCCGACAGAGTGGTGACTGTGGATCCTATCGAGTCCTAATTGCCGAGCCGCGTTATTAGTTGGAGATATCGATGATGAGAAAAAATTCGTCAAATTGGGCGGCCAAACAATACGCAGGATACAGACTCACCGCGGTGGATCCAGCTCACGAGTGACCATAAGAACAGGTCCAAATCCTTAACGCATCATACGGCTCTTTTCTACACTAGGAAGCCTAGTTTTCAGTAGCGTGTCCAGTGTTTGCTCCCCTGACAACTCTTCTCTTCGTTCCCCTCAAAGCTAACCAAGTAAAGGTTCATCCATAATGATAAGAAATTAAGTATGCACACAGAAAACTCTAGTCTCGTGTCTGTGCAACCGGTTACGTTTACGATCAATTATTAAATATTCATAGGTGATGTTCTTGTAGTTCAAGAGTGGCACGAGCGGAATAATCGATTAGGGATTAAAGTGATAAAGCCAAGAGGTCCAGGACCCAGTGGAGGACCCGGTGGTTGCCATCATGGCCAAAATTCGGGCACTCCCTGGTATTTGCTGGGCTCGCCTCAAAATTGCTCAACAAAGTGAGCATAGCGTCAGTGCCCAGACAAAAGCCTGCCTGAGTTTCAAAAATCAGGTCTCAATACGTTTGCTGGCAGGTTGGGAAGGTATGTAGGTACTGGTGGGAGGTGGCTGGTCAGGCGGTGAGCACAGACAAAAGCGGCGCGATGGCTAGTCTGGTAGCTAGAATAGTGGATCTGGCACCGATAGGGCAGAATAGTCTACACGCTCGACTGGCCCCCGACTGGCCCGCTAGCCTCCACCGATTGCACTCGCCCTTCGCTGCGCTTCCCCCTGGTCGCTCGGCTCTCACCTCATAAACCTCAAGAATCTTCTCTCAGAACCAATCACACTCTTGGCATCGTTGTCCATCATCCTCACAGCAGGATCAATCACCAAACTCTTGATCTTCAAATCTAGCTTTGTGTACAGATCCTTCTCTTGAGGAGTCCATTCCCGCACCGTCAATTCCTGAATTGCCTCGTACATGACCAGAACCGTCTGGCAAAGACAAAGAAAGACAATGCGCCCATCGAGAGGGAACGGCGGGACATTGTGCAGGTGGTTATGGTCGTCGAGATTGTGCTGCTGGGTCTGCTGGGGCGGGAGTTCAGATATACTCATGCTGCTGACCTCGCTGCTGAGGTTGGAGGACGAGTCGGATTGGGGCATCTTGTCCTTGTGGCCGCCGCCGCCGCCGAACCGCGACTTGAACACTTTGCGCACGCTGGTGGCGGGTTTGGTCTTGATACTGACGGCCTCGTACTGCTTGAAAGCACGGTACCACGTCTCAAAGTACTCCTGTAGCGTCGCCTGCTTCTTGGTGCTGAGCGCCTCGCCGAGCTGGATAATCGCCGCGGCGTTGACCCCGAGCGCCGCCTTGGCCGGGTTCACACGCACGCTGTTGAGCCACCCGTGCTCGTTCTCAAACGCTCCAATCAGGTACTTGAGAGAGCTCTCCCGCTGGCTGAATTGTACTCGATCCATCAAAGTCTTGTCTCTGTGATTATCAAACAAAGAAAAAGGGTCAAGGCTGCGGGGCCTTTGAGGCCTGGTGTTTTCTTCCCAACCTGGGCAAGGGTTCGTAGGGGGTCTGTACCTTGATCTGGGGGCCCATACTTTAAGCTTGCATGCGTCGCTTCAGCTATAAATATATTCAGGGGCAGAGGGCCACAGTGCAATGACTGTAGGAGAGAAGATGGAAAGGAGTGGGGACCCACAAGAGCGCCGCCAGGGGTCCGCTCTTTCACTGTCTATGGGTCTAGTCGAGGGTGTTACCTGCCTAGGAAAGTGTCTTTGCCCCATCAAGTGGTTCCCTAAATGGCTCTAATGGCTTTATAGAATATAGTCATGGGGGTCAGGGTACCTAAAAAGTGGAGTGGGATTTGAGAAAGGTAATTAGGAATTGAGGGAGGTGATTACGGATTGAGGAGGTGATTCAGGGAATTGAGGGAGATTGAAGCATTCTTAGGGTTGGGCACGAGTTGAATACTGGGTGCGGTGGATCTGGTAGGAAGCTGCCTAGGCTGGGCTGCTGAGAGGGTCGAGGGCAAACCTGCTAAGCTCGTGGTGCGAGGAGCTGCCCGAAAAGTCAACACTTTGAATAGACAGTGAGGGAAGTTGAGATAGCAAGAGAATCTCAGACAGTACAATCGCAAAAGGAGACAAGCAGTGGAGAGTAACTCAGATATGAGAATAATAAGAAATAAAAGGGAAGCAGTGAAATACACTATGAGCACATTGGTGGTGAGTATAGTCTAGTGTAAATCAGTGCTTTTGAAAAGAACCACCATCATATCCTGACAACTATCAGGCGCCTAGGAATACGACAACTGAGTGGACCAGAACTAGTATCATAAGTATCGTCAGGGCCTAACTGTTAAAGCATACCACAACGGCTTCAACTAGTCACAGATCTGAGATCTCTGCTCTCCAGAACCTATCGCCTCCCTCATAGCGTATATCCAGTATACGTCCGGCCACCACTACACCATAAATGCGTGATATATGCTCTAAATTATGTTTTATATACTATTTCAATTCGTTTACGCGTGTTGAAGAATAATTAAGTTCAGTTTCAGCCCAGAATCATCAAAAAGGCTCACTGGTTATTTGAGGATTCGGGTTCCGGTCCCGCTTCATCCTCGTCTTCGTTTTCTGCCTCGTTCTCGGCCTCACCCTCAGGCTCTCCTTCAGGCTCACCCTCAGGCTCCCCCTCAGCGTCTCCTTCATCCTCGCTCTCGCCGTCCTCGCCACTCTCCTCTGCTTCGTCCTCTCCTTCCTCATCAGCAGCTTCATCCATGGCATCTTCATCTTCATTTCCGTAATCATCGTCCTCATCCTCAACGTCGACATCGGGCTGCTCGGGCGGGTACTCGTCGATATCCTGGTTGTCCCAGGGGATCTGGTACCGCGTCACCTTGGGCTTTTCGGCGAGAATATTGCGTACCACGTGGTCCAGCGCAACGTGTGTGGGCGGGTTCTCGCGTAGCTCCTCAGTATCGTACTCGTTGTTGACAAAGTAGCCCACTTGAACAAATGTTTTCTCATTGTACGAGCAGGTGAGAAGCATAATTGTGACAGAGACGAGATCGTTTTGAGGGATCAGGCTCGAGTTGGGGGCGTCTGCACTAAAGACAAACTTGTTGATACCCACGGGGATCGGGCCCACCAGCAGGCACTCGAGCTCCTGGTCGTACTCGGGCGAAGTGGCAGACCCAACGTAAACTAGTTTCCACTCGAGGTCTTGCTTGAGAGGTCCCAGGCACTCAAAAGTTATTTCAAATTCATATGGGTCGCTAAATTTTGCCGGGTTGTTCAATACCTCGATATTGAGAATTGTTACGCTTGCCATTAATTAGTGAGCAGGGAGGGCCGGGCGAGCGTGCTGAGCGTGAGAAGGAGCATGGGGGAGCGGCAAATATATTTTTCAGATAGCCTGATTTTGGAGCTAGTCGTACTGGGGTTGCTGATAAGCAAAGATGACCCGCCACTTTTAGGACCATTTATATTGACCCACTCTAGCGACCCACCAGGTTTGTCAGGGGAGTGAAAAGTCGGGATAAATGAGCAGTGAAAGATAACTAATGTGTACTGAGTTATTCAACTAAAGCATAAGATCTATAACTGGAATTTTTAAGGCGAATCTCACTACCACATAGTTCATTAAATTCTGGTGGGTCGCCCAAGAGAGCTGGATCTGGTTGTTTACTGATAAGTGGGTTGTGATAGAGTGTTGGAGGCCAATGATCTTGAATATTGATAATTGAGTCTAATCAAGAGGCAAGAACTATTTAAAAGACAGCTATCAGCAGTCTACCCGTAACAAATCAAAATTCTTCATAATCCTCTGCCAGCTGGACACCAACCCATTGCCAATTAACCCTAAGCATCTCTCTACAACAGTACCATCTTCCACATACCGCTACTCTCATTCTCCCTTCTCCAGCCTTTTCATCCACTTGCAATCTGGCTCCACCCACCCCCTAACCCCTGCGTCGCGTCTGCACACTTATGGATAAATCAAAACAAACACTTTAGAATTTCAGTCAGCTTCGAATTGGGTTGCCCCATCCAAAACACCGCAACACCCATCCCGTTGAAGCTTTTTGTGTTATTTTCTTGGCCCGGATCTAAAATTAGATGTCTACCAAAACTGAATCATCATCTCCATCTCAGTTGCCCCGTCCTCGTTCGTTATCTCTGTTGTGTGTTAACCGGTTGCCCGTAAAGAAAATGGATCCTCAGGCACAACAGCAGCCTCAGCAGGTTCAGCAGGCGAAACCTTCCCAGCCCCAGCAAGTTCAACAGGCACAGCATGCATCGCAGGCACCGCAGCCTCAGCAAGCACAAACTCCCTCACAAGCTCCACAGACTCCGTTGACTCCTCGTCAGGCTGGCTCTGCCTCTACAAGTTCTGCACCGGGCTCATACCTCACACAGCTGCTCCCGGGCGCTACGGAGTGGCCACATAGTGACGAGTCCCTTGCTGAAGCGCTTAAACTACGCCAGGAACAGGAGCGCACAAAGCAGGAGTTTTATCGGCTCGAGAACCGCAAACGGACACTCGAGATTCTGACCATGGCAACACAAGCAGGTGTCCCTGGCCATGCTATTGCTTCATTGTTCGAAGGACAGCAAGCAGCGCAACAAGCAGCACAACAGGCAGCACAAGCAGCCCAGCAAGCCGCCCAAGTGCCTCAGCAAGCCGGTCAGCCCGGATCTCTCGCTCAGCATAGAGGAAAAGGTCGCTCACGGGCCGCCTCGCCCGAGCTGGTCAACTATGAGGATGCCCAAAAACGGTCCCCAACTCGGTTCCGGCCTGCGCATACCAGGTCTGCATCGGCAATTACCTCGTTTTCTAGCTCCAGACCAGTTACACAAGCCTATTATCCTCGTCAGGTTGCTCCCCCTAGTTCTTCGCTCCAGTTCCATCACTGGAAGCCCAACCAGCGGCAGGAAGATAAGCGTAAAAGTTCCCCCAAACAAGTTAGACAAGAAGATCCCCAGGGACAGGGGCAGAATCAGACTTCCAGTGCATCTCAAGCGGGTCCCCAGGTGGGTCCTCAGGCCGGTCCCCAAGCAGCCCCTCACCCTGGCCCTCAAGCGGCTCACCCGCAAGCATCGCCCTCATCCGCTCCAGCAGCTGTAGTAGCCGCCGCTCATCAACAACACCGCCGTTCTATGCATTCGAGACACAGATCAGAAGCCGCTATTCCCGTGAACCGCAGCTGGTACAATCGCCAAGAAGAGGGTGCATCGATACTTGCCTCTATGGCAACTGATCGTGCAAAGCATGATGTGGGGTATATACTAGCCGCTGACCGGTCGCCGTACCCCAAGATGGCGCAGTCGTCACCTCCACAGCACACAGCGCCGCTACCACGACCTCAGTTTGGATTCCCTGGGCCTGTACAACAGGTCCCCTTAGGGCAGCACGGACAACAGGCTCAAGGCGGCCAGCAACAGGCACCTCAGAGCCAACCGCAGGCTGCGCAAGGACAACAAGGGCCACCGCCAGTAGCTCCTCTTCGCACAAAACCGGCTGGACCGGATAAAGATGAATAAACGTAGAGACGCTAATCCACTTATTTTTAGAAGGCGAGGATTGACCGAGTATGCGAGTGAACGCTTGATGTTGCCAGGAAAGAAGGGTCAGGTTCGGATTGGAGTTTCGGCAGCCCAGGCGGTTGTGCTACCCATTCGAGGGCAGAATAAAGTAATACGGGCCGGGAAAGCTATTGCTAGATGCTCAACTACTTAACTAGAAGGTATGGCCGGCATGCGCTGGCTATGCATTTACACCAGGTGCGCTCCTCGCCCTGAACATTCCAGAGTGAGATCTAGGGTCTATATTGTATAGTATAAACTAAAAGAGTATTTTGGACTTCTTGAAGATCCTGGTTGGAGCCCAGCCAAGGTAGTCGTTGTGCCCACTTCTTTTGGTGTTGGACTTATCCGGTACACGTACAAACTCGGCCGATAATTTGAGAATATCAGAGTCGAACAATAAAACAATTGAAAACAAAAATCAATTAAAATTTCACTGGGAAATAACTAATAGACTGATTCCCTTTACATGTATTCAGTGGTACAGGGCCTTCAAGTAATAGATTGACCGAAGTACTATACAGCGTCGGGAATAGAGTTGTTGTTGTTATTGTTATTGCTAGAATTAGGGTTCGAGTAGTTGTTACCAGAGCAAGTGGCAGTGCAAACAAGGACCAGACGTTTAGTGGGCAAAACCTCGAGAGTGAGGTCTTCAACCAGTACCCGGCAGAGTACGGCACATGCTATGTGGAAGAGTTCTATAAACTACAGCGCGGGTGTGTCCAATGACCAAGGACGCTTCCCCACAATCTCTATGCATCCTCACCATGACAGCCGACCAAAGCATCAACTTGCCAACTATTATCCACTCACTTGACCCTAACAAATTAGATCGGCCATCTAATAAAGTAGAAGATATGCAGGCAAATTGAGGCCTCTTTGCACACTCACAGGTGATACATAAGTATGGTGAAATTGATACCAAACAACACTGCTGTGCTTCCTCATGCAAGTATCGTGCCCCTTATCGAGGGATCCCTGGTGGCAAAGCACTTCAAAGAGTTCAAGAAGGTACGGCCTCGACGGTGGTATACTTTAAGATATCCAATAAAGGGGGAATGCGGTGGTGCTCGACGATCTGCCCTTGTGCCTCAACCGTTCAAGCTGACTTTGCAGGCTCCGCGGCAATGTAGCAAATCTTAGGCCGTTTCGCACTGATGTAGGTCATCAATCCACTCACAACCCCACTCAGCCGTCTTCATCATCACTATCGGCCTCTCCACGTTCAGCCATGGCTTCTTGTGCAGCCTCTTCGTACTCATCCAAATCAAGTCCCAGATCCCGCTTTCTCAGTCCATTCAACAGTTTTTTAAGCTCAACCACTAGCCCTTGAACAACTTTATCACTGGCGTACTGGACCCACAAGCAGTAATCCTCGAGCCAGATTGTGCGATAACACATATGCTGATCATTTTCAAAGACCCCCAGGAGGTACACCAATCTCTGGAGAACTGCTTGACGGCCCTCTTTGAGCGTGCTCAGCACATCTTGCCAGACCCGCAGAGCCAGCTCCCAGTTTCGGTAAAGAGGGTAGATTAGGGCCCGCTTGGTACAGTTTGTGACGAAAAACTGGAGGTCAGTGGATGATACTAAACAGCTCATAAGTGGACACAATTTTCCTACACACCACGCGCTCTCAACTGTGGGATCTCCACTATTGACCCGCATATCATAGGCTTGAGCAAACAGGAGCGGGACCAGCCCGATATACGTCTCCTTGGGGCTGAGGGCGATGACTTTGCGTTTGGGAAGCTTAAGGAGCCGGTCCTGGTCTAGTAAATACGGCTGTTGCGGTTCTGCCAGCAGATCCTGGATCATAGGATTCTCATAGAGGTCGCTAAAGTAGTAGTCCACGTCAAAGGGTGCATCAGCCGTAGCGACTTTGAGGCGGTCCTCAACACTGGACTGCTCGGGGTCTATGAGCTCGTTTATCTCGTTGCCAGAGGCCACACTGATCCCTACTATCTCGCTGTATGCATTGTTGAAGCCGTACTTGGTATTGCCCGTGAGAGGCTGAGGAACTTGCTGGTCGATCTCCTCGAAATCGATCTCCTCGATATCATTTTCAGGATCCATTTCCTCAATCTTGGGGCCCTCTTTACGCGCCAGCATCTTGCTCAGCATCTCCAAGTCGGGGAAATCAGTGCCCGGGGTTTTCTTGGAGATAATGCACTTTACAGTGCTTGTTGCAAGGTCGTACGAGCTCGACATATGCTCATCTTCCACAAGTTGTCCCGGTAAATGAAGTCGCAGGTAATAAGGTGGTAGTGAAAACACAAAAAGGTCGCCCTCGACCTCAAACTGGATCATGGAGGCTTTAATGTACGGAGCTCTGATATTGATGAAAACAAACTGATCACTCTGCGTGACACTAAATTGCGGGGTGATCATGGTGCTTGTAAGTCTCTTGTGCTCAAGTCTGGGGTCGTATTTCAGCCCTCTGAAAAAATCAAACTCCTAGTGCCTTGGAGAGATCTAGTAATTTCTTGGGGTAGTCCCAACCCTAACCCTCCACGACTACTTATACTCTCACCACCCACCCCTCTAGGCGCGTACTTTAGTAGAACGAAAATGTCTGCCACATCTCCTCGCGTTTATTTTGACATCACAATTAATGATTTGCCTGCTGGTCGGATCGTGATGGAGCTTTACTCCTCTGTTGTTCCCAAGACCGCCGAGAATTTCCGCGCGCTGTGCACTGGCGAGAAGGGCAACACTTCGAGTGGAATTCCTCTGAGCTACAAGGGTTCTGGGTTTCACCGCGTTATCAAGGGGTTCATGATCCAGGGCGGTGACTTTACTGCTGGCAATGGAACCGGTGGCGAGTCAATTTATGGCGAGAAGTTCGAGGACGAAAATTTCGAGATCAAGCACTCGAAAAAGTTCCTCTTGTCGATGGCAAATGCTGGGCCTGGCACTAATGGCTCTCAATTCTTCATCACTACTTCCACTCCTTCTCACCTTGACGGTAAGCACGTTGTTTTTGGTGAGGTTGTAGCCGGCAAGGGGCTTGTGCGCGAGATTGAGAATTTCCCTACTAGTGAGGGCGACAAGCCCACCAAACCCATTGTTATTGCCGATTGTGGTGAGCTGCCTCCTGGCGAGCCCCTCAGCGTTGCAATGGACGATGGCACCGGCGACAAGTACGCCAACTACCCTGACGACGAGCCCAGCTGCAA
Organism: Wickerhamiella australiensis; assembly: GCA_030579635.1. Classification (NCBI taxonomy): domain Eukaryota; kingdom Fungi; phylum Ascomycota; class Dipodascomycetes; order Dipodascales; family Trichomonascaceae; genus Wickerhamiella; species Wickerhamiella australiensis. The sequence goes on along the minus strand of JAKTRM010000069.1, from coordinate 33,989 downwards.
CACCGGCAAGGAGGAGCAGGATATCGAGCAAGGGTACAAGATCGCTGAGGAGACCAAGCAGCTTGGCACGAAGCTCTTCAAGGAGGGCCACAAGGACAAGGCCATCACAAAGTACACCAAGGCCCTCAAGTACGTCTATGAGTACGACGTCGACAAGACCCACAAGCTCTATACTGGATTTGAAAAGCTCAAGATCAGCCTGCACTTGAACTTGGCGATGCTCGAGCTGCAAGTAGGCGGACCCTTGGCGCCGATTGTTTCCAGCACCACTGCTGTTCTAGAGAATGCCAATGCCACAGATGCGGATAAAACTAAAGCCTTTTTCCGCCGTGGAGTAGCCAAAAAGAATGCCCGTCAGTTCGAGGAGGCGCTGGACGATCTGAAAGCGGCCGCCAAGTTGATGCCTCAGGATGGAGGTGTTCAGCAGCAGCTCAAGAGTGTTGAGGTTGCTATCAAGGAGAGAAAGCAAAAGGAGCGTGCTGCTTATTCCAAGTTTTTCCAGTAGAGGCCTGAAGAGGCTTAAATGAGCGTGTGAGTGTTTGCCCGACTCCCATCAAAGGATCCGATCTGTAGAGGTGTTTGTGCGCCAGGTGGATCTCCGATTTATGGACTAACGCCGGCCCGCAAATGTGTGTAGGCCTTATCCCCAATTGTACATAGCTCGTATCTCATAGCATATACGCATTACTATTTAACCAGAATTCTACCCAGGAGCACCCAATACCCACCATTATGGATAATTCTGTACGTGCTGCCGACCACATTTTACCATACCGGTCTATACAATTACTCGGTTTCCATTTTGAGCGGTAATGGTCAGGCTTTGACCAGCTCGTGCCGTCACTACTCAAGTCCTGGCTAGTTATCAACACCGCTTGCTCGTCACTTGGTGTTTAATCCAGGCACCAGCCAATCGAGAAACAAAACTCTCCAATTTACTTGAACTCTTTATATATACTTGTACTCTCTAATATACTTGTAGTGGCCCTAAATTGCTACACTCACCCAGGCCCTTGGCTACGCGACTCGCGCCTGTTTGTCATGAAGAGCGAAGTGTTGACCATTCAATGGCACGAAGGCAAAGCGCCCATCTACAGCCTTGATTTTTCACTAAAATCGAACATTTTGGCTACCGGTGGCCAGGACATGAAGGTGCTTTTGTGGAAGCTCACCGATACGGGTATTCAGCACGTTGCGACGCTTGACGAGCACGTTGCGACTGTTAATTGCGTGCGATGGGACCCGAGCGGGGAGTTGCTTGCTTCAGCGACCGATGGAGGTGAAAACTATGGTGGCCAGCTCCTTATTTGGCAGCTCGTCAACGATGTGTGGCGTGTCGTTACTCGGTGCCAGGCCCCTCGTGATATCTACGATCTAAGCTGGAGTCCTGACGGTAAACAAATTGTGGTGGCAGGTACAGACACCAAAGTAAGGATATTTGACACTACAAGCGGTAGCTTGGTGGAAGAATACTCTCCTCATACTCAGTACATTCAGGGAGTAGCATGGGACCCACAAGATCAGCTAATTTGTTCTCAGAGTATGGATAAGACGCTGGCAGTACACACAAAGAGTCCCCGTCAAACGAGAAAGCTTAAAGAGTGCGGGGGAGACGGCGGAGATACGAGGTCCAACTCGGGCACCGCCAATACTGCCACATCGAACCCTTCACCTGCGAATCCCTCACCCTCTGAGCCCTCTACCAACCCTCCTGATCCTTCACAAGCTGATTCTGCTACCCCTAGATTGACCTTTCTTGATGAAAAGGCCAGCTCATACTTTCGGCGCCTCAGGTTCACACCCGATGGCAACCTGCTGATTGCTCCTACTGCTTCTTTTGGAACAACTAAATGCACAGCAATTTTCACTCGCCAAGGTCTTGCAAAAGGCTCGCCAAGTGCTATCTTGCCTCTTACAAGCCACCCATCAATAGCAGTCGCGTGCTCACCAATGCGGTACCAGCACGCGGGGGACCGGCTTGTTGACTATGATTACGCGTGTATATATGCCGTTGCGACGCAGTATATGGTTCTGGTCTATTCGACGCAAAAGAACGAACCGATCTGCGTGGTCGGCGATCTGCATCCCACCGCGTTCACGGACTTGAGCTGGACTAACGATGGTCGGGCGTTGATGCTGAGCTCGATGGAAGGCTTCTGTTCTATTTTAAGGTTCGAGGAGGGCGATCTGCCCAAAGTGGAGGGTCTCTTGAGAAGCAGGGCCGAGGCTGTATTTCCGGCCAAGCAGGTGCAGCAACCGCTAGTGAACATGCTGGTGGCGAGGAAGAAGAAATAGATGGTAGAGCGGGCGACAAGTAAGAACTCGATAGAGGATTGGGGATCCAGTACTAGTTGTTACTGCCAGCGCCCAGCACGGGCCCAGAGGCCCTACCAGTGCCTAGGTACTACTTGGCGTCAAGTACCGACTAGACTCCACCTATCAAGGACTGCAAGCTCATACCAATCCTTGAAATCTCAGCACAAGGGTCGACCAACACAAGGGCACACTTGCCACACAAACGATCACCTCGAACACTGACCTCGTAACTGCCGCTATCAACCTTGCCATCAACCCTTTTTCTGCACCTCTTTGCAATGCAAGCATATCGCGTGCCTCAAAACGTAAACTATTTAAACTTTTAATGCTAATTATAGTTTTGTAATAGCCTTTACTCGCCCATCTGCAGTAGACCGTGGGTACTCCGCCAGGTCAACTGCGATGGCAGTCAAGACCCAAGCTGACACCTACCAAGAACTGACGAGGCTACGAAAAGTGTTTGTGAGCGCTGGATCATCGATACTCTACCCACAAAAGGCCATATTAGATCGCGCTTCGATGATCTGATCTCGGCGGCCACTAGCTGATTGGCTCTAACGCTTTGTTGCTAGACTAACTTACTCTACATTACTAGGCCCCACAAAAATTCTACTCGAATCGGCTCTTGATTAACTCCAACGGCGCCGCTGGCCACGCCCGTCCAGGCTTGCACGACGTTCACCCCCTTGAACCCCCCGCCACCTGTCTTTGTCATGGAAAAGTCCCTCGACGAGATTATTGCCGGTAGCGCACCAGAGCGCCGTGGAGGAGGCGCGCGTCGTCGCAATGGACGCAATAAGGGGTCCCGCGGCGGCCCCATCAAGACGCGTTCCAGCGACTCGCGCGGCAACTGCGTGCTCATCACGAACCTCAGCCCCGAGATTGGCGAGGACGATTTGCTGACGCTGTTTCGGTCTGCGGGGCCAATCACGAGCGTCACCATGGAGCCGGTGAGTAGTTCGAAAGGCAAAGGGCTCGCGTGGGTTCTCTACGAGTTTGCTGCAGACGCCGGCGTCGCGGTCGGCCGCTTCAACAACCGCTCAGCTGCTGGTCGCGTAATCCAGGTGCGCCAGGTCGAGCGCGTTGGCGATCTCGCCGCAGGATCGCTAAAAGATCGTCTCGGAGGCGCCAGCGGCGGCCGCAATAATAAGAAACGTAGCGGCCGTCGTAACGGTGAGGGACGCTCCAAATCGGAGAAAAAGACCCCCAAAACACAGGAAGAACTCGACGCGGAACTCGATTCCTACATGGCAGTCGATAGCACTGCTGACAATGCAGGCGCTGCTGACGCTCCCGCTGAGACTTCGGCAGCTAATGTTCCGGCCCCTGAACCTGCCGCTGCGCCCGTGGCCCCTGTTGCGGACGATCTAATGATTGAGTAAAAAGACGAAAGAGAAAAAAGAGAATGGACCTTCTGTATTCTGTAGATTATTATTTTTGTGTGGCCATTTGGGCCTGTTGCTGCTTTAGACTCATGGATCGGTTATCGCAACCGTTTTGACAGCTCGGCTAAAAGCATGCATATGCATATGCAGTAGCAAAATTATCCAATATCAATATATAAACTGTCCCGTGTCCGATCCTTGCACACTCGTTTTCAATATCCCTCACATGCCTCAGAAAATCGGATTCACGTTTGATATCGATGGCGTCCTCATTAGAGGCGGCCAGGCCCTTGATGGTGCCCGTGAGGCGCTGCAACTGCTCAACTCCATCAGTATCCCCTGGATCCTGCTCACCAACGGTGGCGGATTATCTGAAAACGATCGTGTTGAGGATTTGAGCCAGAAACTCGGCATCAATATCGACGCAGACCAGTTTTTGCAGTCCCACACCCCGTTTAGGGATTTCGTCCAAAAGTACGACCGCGTGCTTGTTGTGGGTGGCGATAAGGAAAAGTGTCGCGAGGTTGCTATTGAGTATGGCGCTTCGGACGTGGTGATTCCTGCCGATATTGTCGCCAGTTTCCCCGACGTCACGCCTTATCCTGGCCACACCCACACTATTGCCAATGAGTCAAGTGAACCACTCAAGGATCACAAGAAGCCGTTCGATGCTATCTTCGTTTTTGCTGATAGCCGTGATGCTACTACTGACACGCAAATCATTTTGGATTTGCTCCTGAGTGAGGGAGGTGTTTTCGGAACCCGTGCTCAGCACCTGACCAAACCGGCCATCCCCATCTACTTCAGTAACAGCGACTTGCAGTGGATGACAGCCAGTGATATCCCGCGGTTGGGCCAGGGTGCAGTCATTGCTATGGTTGAGACGCTGTTTAAGAACCTTACTGGGCATGAGCTCGAGAGCACCATCATTGGTAAACCCACAAAGATTACCTACGACTATGCCACCAAAGTGCTCAAGTCGTGGTGCGGCAACAATAACCTCAAGGAGGTGTTTATGGTCGGCGATAACCAGCACAGTGATATCCGGGGTGCCAACGATTACGGCTGGAAATCCATCCTCGTAAAGACCGGCGTTTACCAGCAAGGCGACGATATGGTTACAAACCCAACTTTTATCTGTGAAGATGTCTTGGACGCTGTCAAGACCGCTCTTGAGTCTGCAGGGCACACTCTGGGGAGCGTAGTCCCCACACACTTGAATACTGGGGACGCAACTCACAAACGTAAAGCTGCAACTGCGGGGATTGTGAATACTCGGTGCACTTCTCCGGAAATTGCTTAAGATAGCGACGCGTGGTGAGAGGCTAGGAGCGGTAAGAGCGTGTAAGGAAGAGTAGGGAGTGACAATGTTGCATTCAGAAATCCTCAAGCGCACCCTATGCTGATCCAATTATAGCGAAGAATACTCAACCTGTGTTGTTCCTCCCATTTCTAGCCCAACTATAGGTCCATGTCTATGCCCGCCTCAAAATAGACTAGCGTTATACGAGAGCTTTGCAATTTCAGTACATCGCTTTAACATATTATTTTATTCTAGATTACCTTTGTTATTAAAAGAGCCGGAGCAAATGAGTGAAAAAGAGCTTCCTGGGGATTCTAAGTTATTTAGGTCCGATACACACATCTTTGAAATAGGTTTTGGGTCATATTAGTCTTCTTCAATTGTATCAAAGTTTTAGCAAGGGATGGGAAGCAGAAAAGTTCACACCCAAAGGCGCTCATCTGCTGAAATTGTCCCTTGCTCCACGTGCTGGAAACCCTTACCGGGATGGTCGCTTGCATTGCGGGTCGTTTTACTAGAGAACTATCATCCCACTAAACAGTCTCATGGAGGCCAGGCGCTAAAGAGGTCCAAGTCGGTACTCTTTTCGATGAAAGTGAATTCCCTGGTAATGGTCTCTCGAGTGACTGCCAAATCTTCTCTCGATAGATTAATTTGTATAGTTGCTACTGAGGCTAGGCTGGTGTAGCATTCATACCAGATGCTAGAGGGATGGCCATAATCCAAACGTTTTATACCAATGCATGCATGTCTCTGATTTCATAGAAACCTTAATCTTGTATAAATGTGGAGGCGAATCTCTCAGGATGGCCTGGTATGATGCAAACAAGGAAGCTCGGATCTCATGATCTCAAAGACGAGAGGTTTTATCATGCGTAACCATGTTTAGCCGACCAGGATGGAATACCATTTGAGTCCAAGACTTATCTGGCGACCATGAGAATCATTGTCATTTATGGCCTGTTGCCTCCGCTCGTTATTGGTGCCGGTCTGGCGAAATACGACTCTTGCTTGGAACCGCTAACTGGTGAACAGTTTCAACCATTTCGCGATCCTTGGGCTTGCCTCTATATGCTAGTGTTTCTGATGTACATGAGAGTATTCTCACGACCGTCGGTGCATCGAGCCATAGATTGGATTTACTTTGACAGTGAAATGGGACACGAGGATCTTGAAATCCTAGCGGGAATACGCCTAATTAGCTCATGGGTCTTCTTTTATTACTCTAGCTACTGCATTGCAGGGCTTTTATGGCCAGTCGATTAGGGCTGGAGCGATCTCAGACGGCCTTACTGGCATTACCCGAAATACTGGGTAGCTTTGATGCTTTTCAGTATAGAAATTTGGGAATTACTCGGTAGCTGGAAGGCAACAAGAGAGTATAGCGAGGCTGCTGAAGCCGCGCGACTGGACGCAGGACACCCCAGATCGGGAACTTTTTGGTGCTATCATCGTGCAAGAAATGGGACAGTAACAATCCGATTGTTGCACTTCAGATCACTTCTCTACTCTAGTGTGGCGTCTCCTGGCTCCAAGTCTCTCTCCCTAGCGGTACCTCAAGTAGCCGTGCTCTGGTATGGCATTCATTGCATCATCAAGTCGGACGGCGATTGGGAGATTATTTCCTCGTACCATTGGCTCCAGGTACTTCTGTATGTGTTTGTATTTACTTGTATGGTTGTCCAGTGCATCATTACCGACTTGACGAAAGACGAAGGGGAGCCCGGCTTCAGTAATATCAAGACCGTCTTTGAGGTGGCCAACAAATATCTGCCCTTTATTGTGGGAGTATGCCTAGGATTCACGAATTACTGGCCTGTTTGGTGTTCATGCTTGGTGACGGCAATGTGTGGGACGAGCAGTTGCTGGCTTTTAAGGTATTGGTACAGAGTGTCAAGAGAAGCATCTGCGCAAGAAAATGCAGTTGAAAAATATAGCTCACTATTATTTTTTCAGAGAGCTACGCGGGTAGAGCCCCCGCCAGTGGAGGGGGAATCAAGCGAAGCAGGAACTGACACTGCTAGCGAGGGTCCCAGTGTTAGGTTGTCTGTATTGAACCCTCTTGATCCCTCTGCTGGGCTATCTCACGCGTACTAGCTAATTGGACGCGTACCAAGTAAACCGACGCACACCATGATCGTCGAGCGTGGTTATTTATTCTATGTATTTGTATAGCACTGAACATTGAGGCTAGCAAAAGATTTGCCTGCATCTTACTATATTATCAATAAGAGGCACCAGAGACATTTTTGCTGTACACTTCTTGGGCAGATCTAGGTGCTCTTAGCTACGATTTATCTTCTTTGGGAAGAGTGAGCCAGATGAGTTCCTGCTCATGCAATCCATCAATGGGCAGAGGAAAACCGTAACTTTTATCATACATTTTGGTACATAAGCAGGCTGCATAGCCGAGACGCTGTGAACTTTGAAATTTGCGATGGTCAATGGGCCTTGGATGGCCGCTTGAGTTTAGCTTGCATGGTCTAATTCCATTTCAGGATTCCAATCACATTAGCCCCGATCGCAATTATCTTTGAAACAAAACACTCCTAAAGCACGGTGTGTCTTAGCCAGGAAAGGTCACTGGGTGCTCTGGCACACGCCCTACAGCTCCATTCCAGCTGACCCTATATCCTCTCCACCATTAGCATCCCATAATATTTAGCTCAACATCACACGTTATGCACTACTCACTACATTTGATTTAGCAGCCCCACACCCTCACATCGATATGCCATGAGACAGCCCCTGTTACCTAATAGATTCACTTTCCATGAACCTGATTCTCGAAGGCATCACAAGGCAGATGGATATGCTAACGGCAACCTTGCCGGAAACAGTACCTCGAATATCATTTGATGAGCTCGATGAGAATATCGCTGCAAATTTTCCGGCATTGATGCCGCAAGCCAGTAAAAAGTTAGGTTTCAGGGCATCTCCCGCTGAAATTCTCCGCGATATCAAAAATTCTCGAGTCAATGTTGCGCTTACTCCGCTTGGTAACGCCGATTCGCCCCTCGATGGCCAATTTGTACAGCCATGCCAGCTCGAGATGACAGTGAGTGATTTGCTGAATTTTCTTGAATCGGGAGACGATCGCCATGTTTTTTACATGCAGTCTCAGGACGATAACCTCAATAAAGAATTTTCCAGCTGCAAAGTGATCCCCAGAGACCTCACGGCCCTCAAGAGCGAATGCCCACTTCTAGCCAAGAGAGGCCGCCCTGCTGCCACTAATTTGTGGATTGGGGGCGAGAAAACCCGCTCAAGACTGCACAATGATCACTATGATAACGTTTTCGTGCAGCTCTCGGGCAAAAAACGTATTTATTTGATTCCACCTAGCCATGTATATGGTGTGCATGAACAGTTCTTAGAACCCAGCAGGTATAGACTTGATGATACTAATGAGCTCGTTCTCACCAAAGATCCCGAGCTCTCTTGCAAGGTGCTTTTTCCAACAGTGGACCCTCGCGACCCGGCCACCCAGGACGAGTCATACAACATGTGTAAGGTCTATACCGTGGACTTGGAGCCTGGCGACGCTTTATTTATTCCGGCTTTATGGTACCATCAAGTTGAGATTACCGATCCGGCAGTCAACATCTCAGTCAACTATTGGTTCAATGTCAACAGCAAGAGTGCGCTCTGGGCAATGTGGGACTACCTGCGATTGAGTAGTCTTGTTTGCAGGGGTTATTACGATGAAGATTACTTTTGTGTTTGATTATGGGTGACGAACCTCTCGAGAGTCGGCAGTCCAAACTACCAGTTCAAGCTAGTAGTAGACCAGCAAATACAGTTTGGTTAGTGGCCCCTCTTGATAATGGATATACTCAACGCTCAAGTCATTAGCAGCTTACTTGATACTGCCACCATATAGAGCATAAAAGGCTCCGCTAAGCGACCGCGTATGCAGGTCGTACCTCCGATCCTCTTGGAACTTCGCTTGTGCCTCCTAATAGGTTTGCATAGAATATGTGCACTAAAATTGCCTATCTGTCCAACCTAATTACTCCAGTCCCTCCACCTTTAAGTCATAGCTACAATGCGCCATCAGGTACTGACCGTTGGGTACATCATTGAAGTCTGCACGTGCATACCCATCCTCGATAGTATTTACGAGCCCAGCTTTTAGGTGCCTTTGCGCTAGTCTTTGTCTTAGGACTGGCTCGGGAACACTTAGCAGCCACCGATCGTCCCAGTACTTTGCCAGGTCCTGCCATCCATCAACGTCAAGAAGCAGGTAGTTGCCCTCAAAAATGATCACATCAATTTCGGGCGAAATCACGGTTCCGTTTACCTCGGGATCTTTCTTAGCGTGGTCAAAGGTGGGGCAAACAACCTCAGTACGAGTATGCAACTTACTAGCAAACTCCTTGATTCTCGGTAAATCAAAGGTAAATGGGGCACCTCTAAACTTATGTGCAGCCACAGGATCATCCATTTGGTCGAGCTCGGCTCTAGTATAGTGGAATCCGTCCATTGATACCTGACAAGCACGAATCTGGCTATTGTGCAGTTTCTCGGCAATCTGAGTAGCAATTGTCGTCTTTCCAGACCCAGGGGGTCCCGATATAGCTATAACGTATCGGGATCCCTGTTTATAATTTGTTTTAATTCTATTCACTAGCAAGTCACTGTTCATTTCCGCGATTAGGTCAGCGCTTGAGGCTTTTGGGGGATAGTCCAATTGTCCTCCCTGTAACAGTTACGTGAGTCATGATGGCATTAAAGCTGCTGAAGGGGCAATAGAAGGGTACATTTAGCTAATTATGTGTTTCCAGGAGTCCACTATGTATGTGTAACCTTTTTTTTCTGGACCTGTTCCGAGCCTGAGAAACCGAGTCCCGCTAGCCGCACACCGCTCAACCCTCATGCAATGCACATGCGCATGCAGTACCTACAGGGTAATTATGTACCAAATCGGACAGTCGTAACCGCTATAATTAATATCGCTTGTTTCAGCAACTGGCCCGAGTAATCCATACTCTAACTCGGTGAACTGGTATATAAATCTCCGCTCTTCGCCCAAGCCATTCCAAGACTCAAACAAGCCCCTTAGTAACCTGCAAGGCACCGACCTCATCATGAACGATTTCAGAAGCGATACATTCACGACTCCGCTACCCGAGATGAAAAATCTAATCAGCACCTGCTCATGGGGCGACTCTGTCTTTGATGAAGACCAATCAACCTCTCAATTTGAGCGTCGTGTGGCCGAATTGAGCGGCAAACCGGCTGCATGCTATATGGTGAGCGGAACCATGACTAATCAGATCGGTCTTAAGCTCAACCTTGTGGACCCACCATGTTCGATGATCTGCGATGCACGAGCTCATGTTTATGCGCACGAAGCGGCAGGTATTGCCACCCTTAGCCAGGCAATGGTGACCCCTGTTATGCCTGCGAATGGTATTTACCTGACCTTGGAAGACATCGAGCCCCGTATCGTTGATGACGACCAGCACCATGCGCCCACGCGCCTGATTGCATTGGAAAACACTCTAAGCGGTACAATTATGCCTATTGAGGAGATTAAGCGTATATCTGAGTTTGCCCGTGCCCACAATATCCGTATGCACCTCGACGGAGCCCGGCTGTGGAACGCCAGCACCAAGACTGGGACTTCTATCGCAGACTACTGCCAGTATTTTGATACTGTTTCGCTCTGTTTCTCAAAGGGACTTAGTGCACCTGTTGGAAGCGTGCTTGTGGGTCCAGCTGCTACCATCAAGCGAGCCAAGCATTTCCGTAAACAGTTGGGCGGAGGTATTCGTCAAGCCGGATGGCTAACTTCGTGCTGCAATCTTGCGCTGGATAAGGTATTGCCTGAGTTTCCCCGCGTGCACCGCCAAGCTGCCCGGTTGGGCCAGGAACTCGAAAATTTGGGGGTCGTGCTGGCTTTGCCTGTAGAAACTTGTTTTGTGGTTTACGACCCGAAAAAATCTGGCATCGACCTTAATAAAGTGAGAGACCTGGCGGCTGAAAAGGGTATCAAGCTCTGGGGCGAGCGGCTGGCGTGCCACTACTGGACCACTGACGACAGTATTGATGCGTTAGTTGCAGTTTTCAAAAAACTCAAGAGTTAAGTCGTTGGTGCAGTTCTAAAAGGAAGTGAGGCAGTGCCCATTTTTGTCGATATCGAGCTCGACTGTCTTTGGTTCTCGAGTTCGTATCTCGATCCAAAGGACAGCTAACATTATTCCTTTTGGTATGATTCAACACCTTCGTCCAGCTGATTCCACAGATTTCCAGGAATCTGGACTCAGTGAGGGCCTCATATAATGTGCGTCTTGTCCCCCTCCTCTCTATAAGCATCCGTAACAACCCTTTTATCCTCTGATAGTTTTCTGAACTGGTGCCATTGAAACTCTTTATAGACTTAGAAATACTTTAAAATCGAGTTTAGATAGTTATATTCAGGTTTCCATGGTCGGGTAAAAAAGGAGCCTATTCTTTGAGGAGTACTCCATGAGCCGGGATACTCTCGATGCTATCAGCTCGAGTCAACTTATAAGTATATTCCATGTTTGAGCCCGCTGCTGTGGAGGTTTTGAGAGCAACAACATGGAAGGGAGACAAAGCTAGGATGTCCGGCCGGCACATAGTGAGACTGATACATATTTTGCTGATTTGACTCTAGCTAGTGCATCAGGCTGCATTGTATAAATAGCGTGTTCATGTAAATTACATGGCATCCATCATATACTATCCTACATATTTGGTTCAACCTCAGGTCTTCGATGCTACCCCTTGCGTTGTGTGTACTTTCTTCTCAATTCTAGACTATCTTAGCTGGCGCAGCTTTTATTTCCTCTGTTTTCCACGCTCCACTTTTCCGCGACTCCCGGGTACCGTATAATCTCACTAGGCCCGCAATTGGATATACAAATCTACTCAGGAACAGGACGCGAGTACCAATTTTCGGGGGTCTGGATGCATATTAATTCCAGTGGCTCGGATCAATATGTTCCAGTACACAGGTCAAACTTTCAAAATAATTAACGCCCTACACATCCCAATACAAACGCGGGTTTGTATGGTTTGATCATTTCGACAAGACCTGTCATGGCTCCCGGCCTTCCCAGCCGTAACTGCAGGTACCAGTGCGTTTATTTCCCATAATGAGCTGTGAAAGGTCTTGCGTGCAGTAATCCGGCTGCGCGAACTCGTTTTGTGTTGAATACTACCGACATGATACAGGCATGACAGCCATTAATAGCCAGAGAAGACTTTAGCTAAGGTAAAAATTTACTTCTATCTATGGAGGAGCTTCATACCCTGGCATACAGGAGACTAATTATCAATCTGCTTTTAACATTTTGGATTATGATGGGGCAGGTGTCTATCACCTTGATAGTGGTACCGGTGTACTGGACTAACTCGCTCGTTTAATCGAGCCACTGAAATAGATATTCAGACAGATTCTCCAAAATTGATGTTTAGGTGCTGTTAATTGAGCTGAATTGTAGAGTGCCGCCACACTTATTACCCGTTATGAGCTGGGCCTGGTCTCGCGTGCATTTCTCATACCATAAAAGCCCGTTTTGGATACGAATATACAAGGCGTCTGTCACTTTCAAGGTACGAGCGGTGTATCGAAATATCTCATTTGTTTCTTACAGCGATAAGCGAACTAGCAGAGAAACGCATGCAGGAGCTGCACCTCAGCATGCATAGCATATGATCTACGTTTACGACCACTTGAGTCAAGAATGCTGGATACTGGTCTAGAAGTACTTTTTGTTGAAGTTTCTCCGCTAGGACGCGCTAGATAGACCAGAGCTTCGTCATGCAACCACAGGAAGTTGACCCGAGCAGACCTAGGTTTAGCGTAGTAACGTATACTTAGCCTGATAGCCCGAACTAACACCCCTAAAAGAATTCTTTTACATGTTTCAAGAATCTTTTACATTTAAAAATGTACAACGGCCCAAAACCGGCATTTTATATAGAATCGATTTACGCGTCTAGACGCATGTATACGCACTAGGGCGCATATAGTCTACAGACTTGAGAATTAACAGAATCTAAGATTATTCTCTCAATATTTCATGATTTATAAGTCGCTAGAAATGATCTTTTTGCCTCTCAGTGCTTCGCAATGTGCAGATGATATATAAACCTAGGCTGATGGGTCACAACTCCATGGAGTGCTCAACAGGTCTCCGGAAGACGCGTACTATTTCGCTCATTCATGCCAGAGAAGAAACACGCTCGTGATAACAGCAACGATTTTAGTAATGACACCTCCAACGATTGGTGTGATACCTTGAATGATACTTGTGCTGAGAGCGAAGGGTGTCAAGACCATTTCGATGCCGATAATGAACGCAGTACTTCCCCAGTAGATACGAGTCATACTGTCCCGTTTCCAATCAATAAAAGAAGACGTACGCATAGATACGTTGCAGATGCAAGGGGTGATTGTACGGATTGTCGGTCTGCCGATATCAAGTCCATTTTAGATCATCTTAAGAAGGATGGGGCATCCGCGAGGCAATTAGCTTTTGTGGCCAATAGATTTTTTAATCTTTCAAAGGAGGAGAAACACAATTTAAGCCAGGGATTGAAAATCTTGCCGGAAGAGATGTGGACTCTTTACATCTCATATGCTGTGAACGAAAAGCATAATGCAATGGCCTTATTCGAACAGAATAAATCCATCCTAGATTGCTAAATCAAATTCCATATCAAGTAGCTTATCATTATCTTCTCTTTCCCTCACTAAGAGCGTGTTCACGCTGCTATAATCCTTTGCAAGTCGTCACGCGCTGAAGCGCGTCTAATCAGACTCGTGAGTAGCTCTTGCTGTGGAGTGAGCGAGCTCCGATAATTTGTTGGGTTTGGATCTTTTATCCATGCCACCCGATCCTCCTCTGCATAGGCGTATGAAGGGTATGCGTGAAGTTTTGTGAGGTTGAAAAGCACCATGCAAGCAATTATAATTGATGGTTGGTCTTCTGCCATGAAATGATTAGCTTCCTTGATGATCGGGTACGCAGCTTTGAGCTGACTGAACGTGCGCTCGGTTACCTGCCGGAGTGATGCATGAAGAAAATTGAACAATTCGTCTGGACTCATACGCGCGAGGGCGGTATCGTCAACTGCTGGGACTTCTTTCCTCCAATACGGTACACCCTTAATGGGAGACAGTACCTGAGAGTTCAATCTATACCCATCATCTGCTATGATATACTTGCCCTCGGGGATTGTGAATAGGCCCGCATCAAGCGCGTCCTTAACCATTGGAGAATCGTGAGTGGAGCCAGGAAGCCCGGGTACTACACATTGAAACAGCCCATCAAGGGTAGCAATGGCCATTGTGTTGAGGGTCCCCATGTGCTTCCTTCCGCGACACTTCTTGGGGTCCGAACCACTATGAGTAGTAGTGATATGAGTTGTACCAACAGCACCGATGCAGTTTTCGAAAATGTTGTAGACTGATCCGCGCTGTCTCGTAGCATTAGTTTGAACAACATTCGGGTGCAGCTGCTTGATGTATTCGCCGCTAGCAGAGCAGATTGCTTTCAGCACTTGTTTGAACGAGTAAGTACAGGGCGCTGTACCAATTCCGAGTTGCTCCATAATCTTTCTTTGCGTCACCTTTTGGGTAAACATCAGAAATACAGCCACCTTGACCTGAGTGGTAATTGTGTTCCCGCTCGTGACACCGTGAGATTCGACCAGTGCCACAATCTTGTCAAATATCTCCACAGAACACCCGTAAGTTGCATCAAATTTATCAGGATCACGTCTTTCCCCTCTCACCTTGGTGTCGGCAAAAAATCGCTTCGGGGAGTATTCCATGAACACGAGGCGATTCCTGCGCAATTGAGGCATCATTTTCCGTCTCTGGCGCTCGATTAAGTTAACAGCATTCTGCCTGTAGGTTCCCACTAATTTGTACCCCCGTCTGTAGAAATGCTCGCGCGACTGAGCTATACAGAGCTCTCTGAAAGCATCTTGATCTGTTAACCAGCCCACTGAGTTATCTTGATTCTCTGGCTCGAGAAACTCTCGCAGAAGGGGTCGGGTGTGTACATATATCATTGCCCTTTCTGCGTGATCCAAGTCAACGTACCCATTGGCCTCCAAATATTCTTGCAATGGACTCGATTTTTTTTCCCCGTAAAAATGGCGCATTCTAGCGAGGTTTAGAGCCCCACAGCAGCAGTCGGGGTGGAAGCACTTTTCACCCAACATTTGTTACAATGATGCGCCGACATTGCATACGCACGCGCCTTTACAGTATACACACAAATTAAAAAGAAATAGATAGTTTAACGGTATTTTGTGAACATGAATAGAAACGCGTACATCAATTGATTACATAATGATTGTGTGAGGTTTTGGCTTCTTAACGGTGTTGGTTCAGGCTATACGTGTTGAGAATTACCTGGCGGGAAAGCAAAGTACCAGTAGAGCCTCCTATCTGTAAGCAACTGGCTGCGAGGACTACTGCTCTCTTGAATCAAGGACTAGTATAGAGACTCTGGTTAGAGTTTCACGACTTTTTACATACAACAATCTTAAGATATAAGTATCTTTATTACCTCAATAATGCCCTATAGAACATAGCATTCCTGTTCCTGGTTGGCACATGTAGAGGCCCGACTACTGAGGCCCACAGCAGTCCTCGGTCACGCTTCCAAACAGGAATGCTCTTGCTAGCAATAGCTACCATTTATTTACAGGAACGATGAAATATATTGGATGTGCGTGCCTTCCGTCTGTGAGATGGACACCTAAGTGCTACTTTTGTTATAGATTTTACTACACATGAGGGACCCACCACCCCTTGCCCACTAAAGGGACCCACACTCGCTACAAAAAGCGGCTACCCCAAAACCACCCCCATTAATGCTAACACCTCGATTATTTCTCAAGTTGTGGCAAAATGACAAGCCTAAATCCAACATTGTCGATTGTGCACGTGAACCTCTCAATGCCAAACGTGGTATGCAAAACCTCCGAGAACTAGCCTCCGGATACGGTATGACACCCCACGAATTTATTTCGCCCATCGTGGAAAATCTGCTGGGCAGGCATGATGCTCCTGGCTGCCACAATTGCATTTTAGCGTTTGGTGACCCTGATCTCTCGAGAGACTACCTCCAGCAAACCCTTGGCAGCGATCGAGCCACCAACGCAGAGGGTCTTTTGCAACAGATATTTGAGGCTCTGCTGAAGGCTAAGCGGTGCTTTTACCTTAGAAAGTACCGTATCCCGGTCGCAAGTTCAGCCCCTCATGCACGGTCGCAATCTGCGCACAGTTTCAGCTACTTGGACAGTAAAAAGGCAAGAAGTGAGAAATTCTCGGAAATTGTAGATGGATTGGATGGATTTGTGCGAGATTCAGTGCACATATGTTATGTGTTTGAAGTGGGCATCACCAAGTTGGTGCTGGTTGATTCTTGGGAGTGTAGCCCGAGTGTTGTACAGGATTTAAGCGACCAGCGTGAGAACCCAGAGTCCACCTTGATGAGAGCTATAGACAACAGTTTTGCTGGAGGGTCATACCGGTCGTATTTTTGCCACGCAATTGCATGTCTTGGCGTAGATATGAACCTTCACCAAGGGCATATCACGACCCTCGAAATGGTCACCAAAATCACGCCCCTTATTCAATTCTTGCCCGATTCAAGCTCAGTATATGATTTGACAAGTCCATCCTCCTATTTGTATAACGACGAAGATGAAGTCTGCCCTCCCCCTCTCCTCGCGCTCCTTGAAAGAGATATGAGCCATGGTCTGGTGGGCACCGTAATGAGAAAAGCTACAGATACCTTTGAAGATGAATTTCGCTTTGATCTTACCGGTTCTCCAGATTCATCAACTCATTCTGGAGGTTCGCAAGATGTGCCCTTTAATATTCTAGCAAAGCTGGAGTTGCCGGCGAAGGTTGAGAGTAATCCCCTTGAAAAGCACGCCGAATTTTCTGCAGAGTGTCCCTATCTTCCTGTAGATTCTTCAGACTGTCAAAACACCAGCTCGCTCTATCAAACTCGCGACACCTCTCTTGCTACCACTGGTACAACCCCACACTATCATTCATCCGAGAATGAAGAGGAGGCGGAATATACGAAAGAGCTTGTTAAGCCGGTTCAATCAAGTCCACCCCTGGAACGACATCTCGTTGGGGAATTTCCCACAGTGCAGGAAGTTAAAGGTCGAGACCTCGATGAGGGCGTTGATGATCAGCAGACACAGGCTGTTTCTAAAAGAAGTGACATGTGCAGGGGAGCTGTAGAATCTATTGGTATCAAAGAAAATATTAAAACTTCAACTGCTTTGAGTCCTCAAGAGGCTTTCATACCCATAGTTGGGGCCGGGCTTAAAGAGAGCTCTAACCTTATTGCTAATGCAGATCACACAAAATATTCCACGGCTATACATACTAGTTTCTTCTGTGATTTAGTTGGTCTCCCACAAGATCCTGTCTCACTTGACCTGGCTAGTCGCGATGAGGTCCAGAGTCGTCTCCCCAATGACCCCATGGCTGTATCCAGCCATATTCCTGCTGTACCCGAAGCCGCTTGTACTGATAGGCATCTAGAAGATCCACCAACAAGCCCGGTGCGCACCTCAGAGTCGTTCTCGCCTTGCTCAAGCCTCGGCAGTCCCTTTCAGCCCAACAGTCCTGTGTCGGGCTCGACCACTCACGGGTTTTTGAATCTTACTGCCCAAGAGTATTTCGATTTGGTTAAGCTTCGTTGCCAACAACTCAGGCTCTATTGATGGGTGAACATCATTTATTTCTCTGAATATCCGCTCACAAAATGACAAACATTGGAGACGCAATGTGGAGTTATCGATAGGGGAGATGGACTTTAGGATAACCTCGTAAGCGCCAGAGAGATGCGGGTGCTCAGAAGTACGTTTATTCACACAGATCAGGGGAAACTCCATTATGGTAGTACTCAAAGTTACTTGGGCACGAAATCTTGCTACTTTTCATGAGACGCACACTGACGTGGGATACACATGAACCTACCCGATATGGATGTTTCGCAGATCGATGATTCATATAGACTACATAGCTCATGTTTTGCACTTTGATGATTCGTGACTAACGCTGTTAGAATGAAAAAGGCTGACCCACGCAACGAACTCTCATGCAGCTAATATGCACCTCAACGAAATCAATACTCCGCTTATCAATATATAGCAAGTTCACGCCAAAAATAATTTTCAACAATCTCAAATCAAGGGGCTTTCTACAAGTGAAACATGGCGGGGCTCCGACAATCATTGCCTGCGCTGCGCATATCGCAGAGGAAGCAAGATCACCTGAATGGGAAGCCCAGCTTATGTTTATTTAACTGGCTCAAACTTTCATCGCTACTCCCCGAGCAATAATTCCCAGCCCCTAGCATCAGCTGTAACAGTCAACATGCAGGCACCTCATCTCGGGACCTAGTAAGGGGGTCGCGATGGGCTGTGAGCTACGTAGTTCACTTCGTTACTAGAGACTTGCACTTACCTGCCCGGCTTTTAACTGACACTTTGCACACATTTTGATGATCATCGCTCAAAACAAAAGCCCTGGCCAAAAATGTTTATCCCCATGAGAATCGATGTAGTGAGTTTACGGGGCCAATTCCCTGTAAACATGAAACCAGATAATGTTGAGTCTTCGCAGATCCTAATCAGGTATAAATACTGGCTGTTCTCCCTCTTCTCAGCATCAACATGCTTTTCACTGCTCTCATCTACAACTTGTTCTTGGGCGTCTGCCTTGCCACTGCCTTACCCAATGAAGACTCTGATCTTCAGGTTTTGGAGGCCCGTGGTCGTGTTAAGGTTGGCTTCAGAGCCATGCACGACTCTTAAATGTGCTTGGCACTTTCAGGACCGCTCTCGCATGTACCAGTGTTCACTTTCTCACTTTACTTAAGATTATATAGCAATATTAGACATATTCGAGGTACAGAGAGAGTATTTCTGGGTCTTGACTCTCTCTAGACTTGCATCCTGGTGACTGAGACTAGGCTTGATCGCCTGTATAGCTCATCTCAAACACTCGTATGGGATCTCTTGGATCCCGCGGTAAGTAGTGGTGTCTTGGTACGCCGCGCAGTGGCTGGATTATTATCCAAGGTTATATTGAACTTGTAGAGACTGGGCCCTACAGTAGCTTTTCTGGCAACAATATCCCTTGAATACAAATTTTGATATCTGCTATATCCGTGTGCGGGATACGATACTAACAGAGCGGAGTTTTTTGAATCATAGACAATCTCCACTCTCTGTAGCTCTACAGGGTAAGCGTCGTCCTGAAAGCTTGTTGTTTGATACTCGACACAACCCGCCAAGGCGATTTATCGACTCTTCAATCCTCAGGGCCAACAAGGCCTACAGCTTTGTGATTCCGTCAGCTTTAAAAGCTTGCTGAGAAGAATTCTAGAGAGGTATCAGGCAACTCTTGCGAGGTCCATTGGTTCTTGCTGGCGGCAGTAAAGGTTCAAAGGTGGGTAGTGTCCCTTGTGGGGCGGACATATAGGCTAGTGAATGGGTCTGGACCGAGATTGAGTAGGTAGACTGGAGCCCATAGGCTTTAATAGATACCGGGGTCAATTACATTTGAATAGCAGTCGGTATAGAGCATGGGAGGCGACTATCGCGAACCCATTGAAAAAGCACTACCTTTGAGTCATTGTAGTTTGATGAACGCCCAGAGAAGATTACAAGTACTAATTGAAGCCATTTGAGATACTCTGTAATTTGAGATACTCTCTACCAAACTCTACTTGAGTTTTCACTAGCTCGCTAGATGAATCACCTACGCGTCTAGGTGGCTCGTCTACGCATTTAGGTGGATCACCCACGCGTTCAACAGAGTCAGAGATCACTAAAAGGCAATCCAGACCGCCATCTTGGACTTGCTTTATCGGCTACTTTATTCAAGCCGAACGACGCGTTTTGCATCTCAGGGGAAGTCTCGCTTCTATATACGAGAGCGCATAAAGCAATCTCAGTGCAAGTAAACACTTCAAGTATCATGCGATAGATTTCTCCACTATTGCGGCGCTAGAATGGCGTGATATTATCGGTACCAGAGGTCCCGCCTCTGTGATAGCCCCTATATCGCGCGCAGAGCTATCTGGCTGAGCAATTTATAAAACAATCAGCAGCGCATAACATAAAACTACTTAAAACGCGCTTCTCATAAGCTCAAACTCGCTATACACGCGTCATTCGGCGGCATCCCCCAGTACATTCCACCCAGGTATCAGCTCGTCCCATGCTTGCTTTGTCATGCCGTTCCTGTCGCGGTTCACCTCGAGGTTCTCGGGCAGTGGCTCGCTCGTGTGGACAGCTACGAGCGACGACAGCGCGGTTCCCACCAGCCGGCAGCTATACCAGCTGAGCGCGCTGACCTACAAGAGCTCAGCGTGTAAGGATATCTTCACATCGCTGGAAAAGCGACTCAAGGGCGGGTCGCGGCACTGGCGCAACGTCTCCAAGGCGCTGAGTGTATGTAAATACCTCATTTTGCACGGGAGCCCTGCGGTACTGACGTGGATGTCGTCGCAGGTTCCGCAACTCAAGCAGCTACTGCAATTTCAGACCTCGCACGCCGAGACCACGAAAACGATCCGGGACCAGGCGGCGCTGCTCACGGAGCTCGTGCAAAGCCCCGAGAAACGCCAACAGGAAAAGGAGCAGTACGACAAGACGCGCGAGGCGGTGCGTACGTCCATGGGCCGCTCGAGCCTGTCGAGAAACACTCTGGAGTATGTGAGGAGCATGGATGAGGACCGAGAGGAGTTTGATGAGCGTGAGGGTCGACCGAGTATGAGCCGGTTGAGTTTGGGGGCAATTGAGGAAGAGTGAGAGCCAGAGAGCGGGAGGACGAGGGGAGCGAACAAAACACACTGATCGAGTGAGCCAGTTAATAGTGAGCCAGTGAGAGTCGTGATCAGAGGAGAGTATGCTACGTTGCCAGCTGGACGATATTCAGCGGGTGCACGATCACAACCCGCAGAGAATTCCTAAATTTTCTCCACAGAAATCAGCGCCGCTCAATTGTGCATCCCCCTCCTCTACTGAGCCAGTATCCAACCCATGATGAGGTTTGCTCTACCCCCCTGGCTCTTTGACCCAGTGCAGCAAACGCCCACCTAATTATCTGCACTGTTTTCTCTCTGGGCACTCTAATAAGCTCTCTTCATTTCCCCCGCCCTTCCAATGCATCAAGTTTAATAGCATCTAATAGTAATTATAGCATCAAGGGCATCAAAATAAGTTCAGTATACCTTTTAAAAAGAGCTATTCAGTTTTTTGGCTGTACAAACCATGTTGTGAGACCATACCCGAGAGATACTCTAATCGTATACTTGATAGCACACGCGCCTGTACAAGATCTGCTCATGAGCACCTTGCACTGAAGTCACGCTTGCACCAGCTTTGTGTTCTCAGCGTACCACTGGATCAGACTGTATTATATGCACTATATGCAATTGATTAAATAAAGCAAGTCCTTACCACAAGCACTCACCCTCTTGATCTTCATCTCTTGGCTCTCATCCTCAATTGCGGGGAGAACCGGTTGAGCTGGCTTGGCTTTGGGTCAACATTGGGCAACACACCGGCGTAATTGTGTAAAAGTACCGGCATTTTGCTGCTCAGGACATGCCCCTCGGGTCTGTTGTCTGCCAGTAAACGCGCCAGCACGTTTTGGGCCTTGAGGGCTGTTCTCCACTCGTCATCGCTCATCTCGAGCTCCATTCCGGGTGCTGCGAGTCGTTCGCGCTGCATATACTGCAACTCCAAGAGCAACTGCGACACAAGCTCCACCTCTTTGCCGGCACTGGCCGCCTCGAGCTCGTCGTTATCCACAAAATGGCTGGGGGCCCAACGTAAAAGCGCTGGAATATCAATCTCGTCGCCAGGCGCGGGGCTGAGATGCCGCGACTCGCCACGTTTGGGGCGGTCTGCCTCCTGCTGGGCCTCCACCTCTTGAGCCGCCTGGGCCTTGGTCTCATATACCGCAGTGGCATCTTCCACTGGCACAAACGAGCCCGTGCCGTCACGAGTAGGAGCAAAGCTGCTTGCGTATACCTGCTGCTCGATCCAACGCGGGTGCGGCAAGGGCGTTTCGTTGGGGGCAGTAAACGTCGAGAGCATCTCGGTGGGGTGCGACGAAGGGTGGGGGATACGCGCGTTCATAGGGCTCACAAACCCCAGCGTAACCTCAGGGGTCGATGCAATGTGTGGCAAGAGCTTGGTGCTGTGTACAGTGCCGTGAACTGCTGTGTCGCGGGTATCGATAGAGTTGTGGCCCGTGATACTGGTGAAAACGGGGCCCGAACTCGTCAGCGCAAACAACGACTCGCCGTATGTCTCGTCTGCGTCGGCGAAAATCTTGGAAAAAGCAGCGCTGATGGTCTGCATGAAATGGTCGCCGGTGTTTTCAGGTCCGCTCGGCTCTAGACGCGCGAGACGCGCCGCTTCACGCAGGAGCAGGTCCGTGGCAAACTGAAAGCAGCTGCTCAGCCTATTGTACTCGGGGCTTGAGATTTCGTGGCCCGCGAGGCACCGTTGCGCGCTGGTCTTGAGGTCGCTGTAGAGACCGTGGGCGTTCTCGGTGTACTTGCCGGCGGTGAGGTTGATTCGGACAGAGTTTGCATCGGAGCCCTCATCTAAGGGCTCATCTAGTAATTGTGAGCCTGCAGGATGACTATCAAGGGCTGTTGTGTAGTCTTTATAAAGGCTTTCCATGGAGGGAGAACGGATGGGAATGGGTGGGTTGAGTTAGGCGGTTGGAGGCGGTGAGGGTGGAGCGGCGTGGCGATGACTTGATGGTGACTTTGTGAGAACCAGGTTAGGGTTCTTTCAAGTTTATGTGGCTAGTGGAATATGTAATAATACCATCTGATTCCAATACCGGTTTCCGTAGATCATTGCTGCTCTGTCTACCTTCCAACGGACTTAGTATCGACCTCAAGCGTCAATCAGATAGATCCAAGTACTAATACCTCCAGCAAATACGACTGTATACACCACCTATACACATCCACTCAACCTTTCTCGCATTGAGCACTGTGCACCGATAACTGTACATCTCGTCTCACCTGGACAGGCCTGGCCTTTCAACCCAACCCCCAGCTAGGGTCTCCAACCGATTTACTACAGCACCCCTTGAGCTAAGCACCACCAGCAGTCTCCACCGCCTGCCCTCATAGTATGGACTCGGACGACGAATACGTCCCCCAAGTGCAAAAGGCCGACAATGGGTATGCCTGGGAAGAGCAGTACCACCGCAGCTGGGACGTGGTCCAGGAAGACCCTGGCGGGTCGCTCGACAAAATTATTACCACGCTCGAGACCCGCAAGAAACGGCGGCTACAATCAAACACTGGCGGCGTGCGCCGCGGGATCATCCGCAACGTTGTCCTGATGCTCGATTTCAGCTTTGCAATGGCCGACTCTGATATGAGGCCCACGCGCCAGCAAGTCCAGATCTCCCACGCCATTGATTTCGTGCTCGAGTTTTTCAACCAGAACCCCATCTCGCAAATCGCGATTGTTACCATGGTTGATGGCCTTGCGCACCTTGCTAGCCCCCTTGGCGGCAACCCCCACGACCATGTCAAGGTCCTGCAGCAGCTGCGTAAACAAGAGTCTCGCGGGGTCCCCAGCCTTGGAAACGCGCTACAAATGGCCCAGGCAGCGCTGCACCATGTTCCTAAATACTGTACAAAAGAGATTTTACTGGTGTTTGGGGCGCTAATGTCCAACGACCCGGCCCCCATCATGCCCATCATTCAGGGCCTCGCGCAGGCTAAATTTAGGGTACGCATTATTGGACTCGCAGCACAAGTAGCAGTGTGCACGACAATTGCCAAGACGACAAATTTCGGAGACGTGGCTACCTATAGCGTCGCCCTCAATGAAGACCATTTCCGGCAGCTGTTTATGCAGGTGACGACCCCCATCCAAGAGAACACGCTCTCGGCCCGCAAAGATTCGACCCTTGTCCAGATGGGGTTCCCGAAACGGACCACCGGCGCCCCGAGCTTGTGTGCGTGTCACTCCAAGCTGTGTAAGGTTGGGTACACGTGCCCACAGTGCAAGTCAAAGGTATGTACTTTGCCCACAAGCTGCCCAGTGTGCTCGCTGACTCTAATTCTGAGCACACACCTTGCTCGCTCGTACCATCACCTCTTCCCGCTTGAGATGTTCAAGGAAACCAACAAACCGGCAAAGTGTTTTGCGTGCAGCCTCAATGTGCAACAGAGTTTTGAGTGTGAAAAGTGCAGAAACCTGTTTTGTATAGATTGCGATGTTTACTGTCATGAGACTTTGCATAATTGTCCGGGATGTGTGGGGCAAACATGAGCCGGTGGTGAGAGTTTGGGGTAAATAGTGTGGCACAGATGATCAGTGCTCTAGAGGGTCATATGGGCCTCCACAGCTGTCAAGGCCCCACCGCAAGCAACGTCATGTCAATGCCCACACTCGTACCGGCCAGCGCGTGGCCCCTTATCCTCTTTCTCTTTCTGTTCGTGTCTTCTAAGAGAACATGAACCACCAATCCCAGACCAAGTCTCGGTCACAACCGCGCACTCACCTCACCTGGTTTCAGCACCGAGGGACCACAAAACACACAACTTAAACGCTCCTGTGCGGCCTATTGCCCTCATAAAATCTTTCTTAGACTCTAAATTAATCTGCATTTTAGTCTTTTAAATTGGCCCGTGCCTCAGCTGAGCCGTATCCCACTGGGGCACATTTATGTCCAAGGGCAAAGCGCCATGAGGCACATGGTGGTCTGAGAGTGTATGCCGACGCGACAGGCCTCGCTGGAACATGATGAGCTACACGCTGGTCTGAACCGGTTTGAGAGTCGGTGTTTTGCTTTTTCCGTCTCGTCTTTTTGTCTGTTGTACGGTATCAGCTTTGAGTATCTAACGAGTGATTGCACCCGTGGAGGTCCAAATCTGTTGATATACCACTACCACACACCCACCCATAGACTAACTGCTAAATACTTACCACCATATCCCAGCGATCTTTATATTTCCCGCCTTTTAATCGACAATATCAACCCTGTGGGAACTGATCTACGCTGGGAACCGCTGGACCCCATCCCTGGACCCACCTGGTGCACGTCTCGCGAGCCCCGCCCTCAAGATAAACTCGCATGCAGGACGCCCTGCCCACACTATTCTGGATAAGGCAGCTCAAGACCGCTGAATAGAGATCTAAGACCCCTCGACCCCTTGCTCAACCTGTAACACGCTGCATGCCAGAGCCTGTACGTGCCCCAGCCCGCCGGTATGCAGGCTGCAGAGTTCCCTTGTTCCTCGCGCTGCATTTTTGTACTCCACGGAACCGGAAACCAAAGAGAGAGAAAATGGGTCTAGAACTGGAAATTTCCGTATTTGAGCCTAAACAGAGATACACAAATGGCGATACAATCAATGGCCTGGTGATTGTTTCCACAACCGACGAGATGGAAATCGATCAGCTGCTCATTTGCTGCCAGTGCACTTCAGAGACTAATGTGGGCGTGGGAGCCCAAATTTCCAAGAGCTTTCAACAGCATTTCAAGCGGGAGCAGAACAAACCGCTCGGCGAGATCTTCTTCCCCGGCAAGTACCGGTTCCCCTTTACTTTTGTGCTGCCGAGCTCGCCACTGCTTCCCGAGACTTATTCTAGTGGTAACGTTGCCCTTAATGGTTCTCGCGACAATAGAGCCGGAACTGGTAACGTCAAGTGGGAAATCAAAGCCTCGGTGCCCCGGTTCAAGATCTTTGATATCAGTCAGGAGGCAAGCCACCAGTTTTGGTTCATCCCCAGGCTCGCAGACCCTATTTATGAAACTAATTCAGAGCACTCGATGCCCCCCGTTCCTCTTAAACTCGGCCCACTCTTTAAGAAACACCTCTCGCACCTGTACTTTACCGTAGGCCTCAGAGACTCGGGCATCCATCAGGGACCCCAGGGTTCAGGTATCCGGTTATCCATTTGCAGTGATACTGAGCGGTTACTATACCTCAAGCGCTTGAAGATCCACCTTGAAGCCACCACTATCTTCTATACCAAGAACAGCTCGTTCAAGGATGTCAGCTCCACCAGCATTCTCGACTTGAGCCCCAACCTGCCGCTCAGTTTTGATCCTATTAATCTCGAGATGATGCTCGATACCAAAGAACTTGTGCTACCGGTCGCATTCTACGGGTCCATGCAAACGCCGCTAATCTCGTTGGGGTACGCGCTCGTGATTGAAGCCACTGTGAGCCCGTTTAGTGACCCAAAGGTCGCAAAGACCCGCCAGGTTAAGCTCCCTGTAGTAGTGAGGTCGCTGGCTAGCAAGACGGTGGAGGTGGTACCTCAACCTCACTTCACTCCCTTGGAACCTCTCGAGCCAGTGGAGCCACTGGAGCCTCCCTATGTGCCACTCAAGACTCCGCTGGCAATTAAAGATCACCGTATCAATCGGAAACTTAGCCTACCATCAAGCGTCCTCAGCCACCGCACAAGTATCTTGGGAAGCGCCTTCAACGCCGATATCAGCTCCTCGCCCACCACAGCCAGCACTTCGTTCTCACTGAGCAATAAGGTAACAGCTCCATCATTTACCACTCCAATCACAGTTCCTCATGACTTACCCCTGTTATCACGGGGTGCCAGTAAGACTTACTCCACAAGCAGTCCCAATACCTCGCTACAGCGTACAATCTCGTCCTCATCGCTTGACGAGCTGTGGGAGCCAGAGTACGATGATGATATTGCCGCCCTTGTGTTTAGGGAAGAGAGGCTTCCTCGGGCTCAACGGGCGTAGTCCGAGTAAGCGTGGCGACACAATGTATGTGGCTATCCAAGACCCACGCCCAGATGTCCTGCTCTGATGTTCTAGGCTGATACCCCTAATTATACCCTGATCAGCCCGAATTTATTATTGTTCTTTATTGTTCCTTCTTATTGTTATTATTAGCATGTTAGCGTGTATTTAATATTATTATTACAGACAAAGAGAGCGTTGTACACAGCACACACATACGCACCCATAATTAAGGCGTATAGTTTCGGGACCTGCACTAAACGGTCTCGTAGACTTTGGGCTATTGATGTCCCAATTCAACTCCCACTCACCATAAAGCGCTCATCCTATGTTCCGAAATACCTTTATTCGATCCTGTTTTCTGTTATGCACATAACATGCAAAAACTAGCACACATTTTGTGTCCTAGAGCGACCCACTAAAAGACAAAATTGTCAAACTAGGTACATGGCTCGATTGTTGGCTATTTCGTGCGATCCCAGAGCCCATACAAATATATCCCCGACCCTCATAAATCGACCCAACACTTTATGGAGGAGTATACGGACTAGTTCCACAGACTAGATCATGTCGCTTATCCTGCGCTCACGTAACCCTCCAACCTCTATGTCCATCTCTAAAGACGAGATTTCACGATATGACCGTCAAATTCGGCTCTGGGGCCTTGATGGGCAACAAAAGCTGAGCTCTACTCGTATAGTTGTGCTTGGGGTTAACGCTGTCTCAATTGAGCTGCTGAAAAACCTTGTTTTAGCCGGTGTGGGCTCAGTCTGCATTGTCGACGACACTAAAATCGAGGAAACTGATCTTTCCTATAATTATTTTATCCGTGCAGACGATATTGGCATGCTGAGGGCGCCTGTCACGCTAAGACGTCTCGGGTTGCTGAACCCAAGAGTCGCATTGACCCATGACGAGCGGCTGTTGCATGACGTACCTGATAGCTGGTTCGAGGATTTCGATGTGGTCATTGCGTGCGAGACGCCCTACGAACAGCTTTTGCGTATTAATGATCATACTCACCAGCGCGATATTAAGTTTTATGCCTGTGGGCTGCTTGGGTGGGGCTCATATATCTGGGCAGATCTGGTGCTTCACCGATACCAAGCACAAAAAGAAGCTTCTAATCGTCCCACAGAAACTGGATCAGTCAATTTTACTCGCACAATCATCGAGGTTCGTCCCGACGACGATACCGAAGTTTTGGTGATCGAGGAGAAATACGCAAGTCTCAGAGACGCGATTCACAAAGCAACGCACCTCCCTTTTGCATCCACACTCCGCAAAAAACAAACAAAGCAGGTGAGCCCGTACCTTCCCGCTCTCTTGGCGCACTGGGAATCATTGTCGGTAGCGAGTGCTGATATAGAGGCCAAAGCCACTGCGCTGGGGCTGCCGCAAACAATTTTCCCCGAGGGTTGGACGCACAATTTCATTAATAACGTGAGTGTGCAGCTTGCCGCTAATGCAAGCGTGATTGCCGGGTTCCTTGCTCAGGACGTCATCAACTGCGTGACCAAAAAAGACCATCCGATTCAGAATCTGATGATCTACGATTCTTATGAGGGTAAGGGCCCGGTTTATAAGTTTTATTAGTGATTAGTTTAGGAATTTGCCTGTGTTTTAACTGTTTTACATTTAGTGGATCCACGTGTGGGTCGCTTTCTGGGTCCAGCTACTTTAGTGCGTCGCCTCATAGCATTAGCCGGATCATAAAGATCCAACAAAAGGGGAGCAAAGAAGTCTCAGTAGCCTAGCTTTACGGTTATGCATTGGTTTGGGGAAGCTTTGCTCTGAACTCTTCCACCTGCTCGTTGGAAATACTCAGGCCGGGAATAACTTCAATCATCAAATCGTCGGCCTTGGCCTTGATCATTGCCTTTTCTGCGCTGCTGGAAGCCCTTGCGTACCCCAACATCTGTAGTGCCTCAGACTGCAGCTCGACGCACTTGTCGTGCATTTGCTTTTGCGATTGGCAGCCTGTGAATCGAGACGAGTAGCTACCAGAACGCAAGCAGGTTGAATACTCTCGCTCAAACTCGACACAGTTATCCATTGCGATCTGCGGCAAGGATTTTGTGTTTGAAATAACTTCTCGCTTAAGCTGTGGCTTTGGGGGTTCCTGAACGGGCTCCTCGAGTGCTCGGGGTGCTTGTTTTGAATATTTAGCAAGATCCTCGTCGAGATAATCCGATGGTTTTGACGATGAACTAAATGGCCAGACCATTAGGGGATAGTGGTATGGGTAAAAGTCTATAGGGTCTTGAAGGGCCAAGGTGAAGGGTCTTGAAGCAAAGGCTCCAAAGTAGACTTGAGGAGAGTCACGCTGGGTCTGTAGAGTCTATAGGCTCTATAGAGTAGAGTCCATACGATAGGGTTCATTCAGTCAAAATCTTGCTCTAGGCTGGCATAAAAGTATTATATAGACATATATAGGCATTTGTGGCATGTATTAGCCCATTGGCGCCAGAGATCGGTCAAGGCATCGTCCAGATACCGCTCAGGTACCGCTCGCACCCTCCTGATCCCTATCTTAGTCGTCGCCAATAAGGCCCACAATCATGCAGTAAAGGTACACAAAGAAGATGACCAGGTGGAACCCCAACTTGATGAAGCTCTCCTTCTTGTGGCGGGAAAGGGTGCGGAAGATCTCCGTGGCGTCGAGCTCCAATTGACCCTTGAGCAAGGTCTGGACACTGAATGCCGCAAGAGGGACGTTCAGCAAAAATGTGAACCAGTGGCCGGTCACGAGCAGCATCAAAGTCACAAACCCGTGCAAAATGATTTTGGGCAAAACAAACGGGTTGAGACGGTTGCACAAATCGATCGGGTTGATATAGTCGACCTCGAGGTCGCTGTACATGATGGTGAAAAACACCTCCAAGAACAAGCTGATGGCGTTCAAAACAACCGCTACAAGATAAACCCTGAGTTAGTTTCCTAGTCTTTACGCTCAAGGACACCACGAAGAGAGCCCTTCTCTGTATACATACCACGCAGTCAGTGCCATTATGTTGGATTAGGTGAGCAGGGGGCTCACTGATCTTTCACTGCTGGGCACCACTTGGAAAGAGGCTCTTGATAGTCCTGATACCGGAATTTTTGAGTTATTGACGCAAGTACAGAATTGTGGGTCACTTGAAGCAACATTTTGTGATATACAGGGCCCACATATACGGTGCAGCGGCCGGTTTAGAAATAATAACATAAATTATTAAATAGCGTTAGGCAAGCTAACAAATAAATAAAAAAAGGGGATACATACCAGGTAAGAGGCACAGATAGAGGGGCAATAAATGGCGGGCAATGACTGAGTTGTAATTTGAAAAGGTACATCAGTAGACAGTCTTTGCTCAAGACTCAAACCCTCTTTTGAAACCACAATCATCTCATGCGCTCTCTCAATCCCAATGCAAACAAGATATTTTCCTTGGACATCGACATCACCTTATCTCTTGCGTTCTTGTCGAGTGCGGACTCAATCATGATTCGCTTCTTTTGCTGAAGCTGAACGATCCGGTCTTCCACAGTCCCCTTGATAATGAACCGATACACTCTGACCTCTTTGGATTGACCGATCCGGTGCACACGATCCTTGGCCTGGTCCTCAACATACGGATTCCAAAACGGTTCCACAATAAAGACACGGTTTGCTGCAGTCAGCGTCAAGCCAACGTTACCGGCTCGTAGCGAAATCAGGAGCACTTTGCAATCGGTGTTTTTGAACCGGCGTAGCGCATCGTCACGCTCTTCAATATCAAGCTCACCCGTGTACATGATGTACTTTATACCAGCTGCATCAAGGGGAATCGTCAGCACGTCCAAAAAACTCGTGAAAAATGAGAATATAATAATCTTGTCGCCTGGGGCTTCGCTCCATACATCATAAAGGGTTTCCAGCACCGCATTGCATTTTGTGCTCTCGGACCATCCGTTCTTGAAACAGTTGCTACGATAAAAGAGCCTTGCAATCTTGTTGATATCGTCCTCGTCGTAGCGCCGGTTGCGAACATCAATCTGAGCAGGATCGGCGATTCGCAGCTGGATATTGCCAAAATCGTCCGGCAGTCCTCCTTGCCCACTGTAGAGACCGCGTGTAAAGAAATATGCGCGCTTTGAGGGCGCAGGAAGCTCGCTGCCGACGGGTACTAGAGCATCTGTTTGAGACCCGCTGATCTCCACATCCTGGTACGACCCCAACGGCTGGATGAACTCCTCGTCATCATCTTCGAAATTGAGGCTCGCGCGGGAATGGATCCCATTGAGAAATGTCTTGAGCTTGGCTTGCTGAGCCGCCTCGCCAGCTCTGATCGCCGCGCGCTCCTGCTTTTGTATGCCCATGTACTCGCGCTGGATATCTTCGTTGCGGGCTCTGGGGTTACGGTGAACAATCTTGATGAGAGCATATGGTATTGCCTTGGAAGCCACTTCTTCGTTGCATCGGGGGCAGAAAAGGCCGTCCTCCGTCTCCTCTGCATTTGTATCGTCGTTTTGGAGGTCATTGAAGCAAGGCGGACAAATAGAGTGGCCACAGGGGTCCATAATGAAGATGTTATTGAGTGTAAACAGCTCATCACAATGAGAGCACTGGCGTTTGGTGCCCAAGAGTGATTCGACCTCAGAAGCGGTGCTTGCTTTAAGCTCGCTCCTGGTACTTTTGCCTGGTTCGCTCTTGGTGCTCGTTCCTGGCTCGCTCTTGGTGCTCGATCCGGGCTCGCTCTTGGTGCTCATTCCTGGCTCGCTCTTGGCGCTCGTTCCTGGTTCGCTCTTGGCGCTCGTGGCCGGTTCGCCTTTTACCTCACCGATGTCCACGTTTTCCACTCCAGAGACCCTCAGAGCCATCGCTCTAGCCTCTCTAGTCATATTCTTTGCCTGCTGAATCAACGAATGAGATGCTTGAAGCGGCACAAGTTTCCAAGGCTTGGATGTGATTTTGGGGAGTTCTGGGTGGCACGTACGCTGCCGTAGTCTCAACAATAAGACAAGAATGTTGCTAATGACATCGGAGTTGTCCTCATCCATGAGGTCCTGTGCTTTGCGCTTGATTCTATCTTCAAAAGCGGTGTAATCGGCCTGTTCCTTGCTGCTCATTGTGACATTAATTTCAAACGAGAGCTTTGCCGGCAGATTGGCAAGGATCTTAACACCATTAATCTCGGTATCTTTAGTACGACGCAGCAAAATTGACGCCAAGAAAAGTCGCAGCTTGTCGAGCTTCTCATTGAGGTCCCTTTGGTCGATATCCTCATCGTGCTTGGGTTTTGCCGGTAAGAGCTGCTTGAAACGCATACGGTCGTTGCAGTATGGCGCTATTTTTAAGAATCGAAGCATCGGCCACAGCTCGCCCAAGTTGTTTTGCATAGGCGTACCACTGAGGCACAAACGGTGGGTAGCCTTGAGCTCAGCCACAGCTTTTGAGCGCTGCGAGGCATGGTTCTTGATTAGGTGCGCCTCGTCTAGCACTACGCGGTGCCAAGTAACATCAAATAGCGGGTGCGATTTCCCGTTTTTGTCGAGATCCTTGTGCTCATTAGCAATAGCCTCATAGGTAGTGATAACCACCTGGTTGTTGCGGCACACACGCGCCATATTGCTCGTACGAGCATTATGTTTACTGTGGTGAATGTATACCTTGTGGCGATACTGCCGATGGACACGTTCCTTGAGATCTGAGGACCAGGTATCGAGCAAAGCCAGGGGGCACACAATTAGAGTGGCTGAGTTACGCTCGTGGACCTCAGGGCCCGGCGGGTTGGCATAAATAAGGCAGATTGTCTGCACGGTCTTGCCCAGCCCCATATCATCTGCGAGGATTCCGCCCTTATTTTTTGATTCCTCCTGGTGAAGCAGCCACGCGAGTCCCTGGCGCTGGTGCTCAAGAATCGAGACATTCATCTCCTTGGGGATATCAACCGGCTTGATTTTCGAGTGCGCGTGCTCAAAGATGGCGTCGATATCGTGCTCTTCAATGTGGCCCGCGCTGCCTCCGAAATCTGCTGTTGAACCCGGTTCCGGAGTGGGGATATTAAGCCCAGAATATAAGCCCCCAGGGTAAATGGGCTGAGGGCCAGTAGGGATTCCTTCAAAAGTAGGTGTATAGGGGTTTTGGGTGTATCCAGCACTGGGGAACCCATAGGCGGGTACATGACCGGGGAACTGATGGGTACGGGGAGTGTAGCTAGCATTAGGGTCAACATAAGTTCCCGAAGTAGATGTTTGAGTACGACCAGTAAAGGAGCCATTCTGAGGTGTGCTACTATTGGTATTGGCATTCACACCGTTGCTACCGCCGCTAGTTTCACTCGATAACGGCTCAAATGGGTGCGCTGGGCCCGTCTGCATGGGGAAATACTGAGAGTGCTGTGGACCCGTACTGGCCTGTGCTCTACGGGCCATATTCACGCGGTTTCTTGTATCCTGCAATTCAAACAATTTATTTTGATACTCAGTGTCCATTTTCGCAATGTTAGCCATCTCGTTAGCCAGGCCAACGATTGCGCCCTGGGGATCCGCCGGTAACACACCGCCAAGCGTTTCACTGTAGAGAGAGGCCGCCGTCTCCTCGACGCTGATGATCCTGGCGCGGATGGCATGAAGGCGGCTCAAGCAAAAGCCGAGCTCGGGGGTCTCTGGGAGTGAATCCTTGCGCCGGCGGTTCTCGTCCCGTTTCTGCCGGAGTTGTTTGCGATAACTGATGAGCTTGCCCATGTGGCTCTTGAGCTGTTCCTGGACTTCGGCGGGTTTCCCCCGCAAATTGGCCTCAAACTGTGCCTGCTGACGCTCCCAACGTGGCCTTTTCGGCTGTGGCAGGTCTGTGGAGGTCTCTGCGCGCGCAGGCTGCGGAATCGTACGCGGCGGAGGTGCAGACGGTTGGGGTGTGTGCTCCACCGATTGGGCCTGCGGCGGCGTAGTTCGCTTGCTTACCGGCGATCCATCACTCACGCCCGAATTTTGCTGGCGTTGACGCGCCTCTCGTCTCTCTTGGATCCTTCGACGACGTTCCTCTTGGCTCTGCAGCGCGTCCATAAAGACAAGTCCCGATTAGGTAAGGTGAGACTATATCCAGGAGTAAGCCAGAGTGTCAGTTTATGTCAACCAGTTGTTTATATTATGTAAGTTCTTCTCTAATAAAGTGTGGCAAAAATGCACAAGTCAGATTATATCCCAACACTCTCCCTCATGTGCC
>JAKTRM010000068.1:0-61283 GCA_030579635.1 Wickerhamiella australiensis | reverse complement strand
TAAAAGCTTTTCGGAGAAATTGGAGAAATTAGAGCGCTTCCAGGAGGCTCAACGCCGTGTCCTGGGGAGGCTCCAGCAGAATTTTCCGTTCCGCCAGGCTGAGTCATGATGCCAGCGTTACCAACAGACTATCAAGGGAAGGCTAGGTCTGTATGGTTACAAACCGCGCCGGGCCGATGGTTTAGTGGTATAATTCTCGCTTAGGGTGCGAGAGGTCCCGGGTTCGATTCCCGGTTGGCCCCTTTTTTTTGTCTCGTAAATCTACTCGGCTTTTTTGTAAAACGCCCGAGTGATGTAACTCTCTTTTTTGCTTCAGTTGGACTCATGTGAAGTATATATCAGCTTCCACTGCAGGGTAGACCTAATAAATAGCCGTATCCCCTTCCAGCGCCGCCAACAGGGGGTCCCAAGCTTCCAACCAGTAGCGTGAACTCGATTAGCAATTGAGCAACGATAGCTTATTCCCCAAGTCTGTTCAGGTTTGACAATTTAGGTATACCAGCACCAAGCATTCTGTGTTAATCTGAGATTCCTCCTAGTTTAGTTACTTTTCTTTGCCGCCCTGTTCCGGGCCATGCTTCTCCCAGGAAGCGTGCTGGTGTCAGTTAGTTCAAAAGGTCACCACAACACTGGAATAAATGTCAAACACCCCCTAAAAAAACGAGGCTTTCCATCAAGGAGGCTATCTCCAAACCACTAATGAGCCTTTTGACGGGTTTCTATCCTTACATAATCGCTCCTCGACCCAATCAAAAGATCCCTAACTCAGGCAACTAATCATCATGCTTTCCAGACTGGCGCGCCGGTTCTCGAGTGGGAGCGTACGGGCGTATGGTGGGTTGAAAGATCAGGACCGTATTTTCCAGAACGTATACGGTAATTACGGCCACGATCTTGCCTCTGCCAAGCGCCAAGGTGACTGGTACAAGACCAAGGAAATCATTCTCAAGGGAGACGACTGGATCATCAACGAAGCCAAAAAATCTGGTCTGCGCGGTCGTGGCGGTGCTGGTTTCCCCAGCGGTCTCAAATGGAGCTTTATGAACCCTCCTGGATGGGACAAAAACCCTGGTCCCCGCTACCTTGTGATCAACGCCGATGAGGGTGAGCCTGGAACCTGCAAAGACCGCGAGATTATCCGCAAAGAACCCCACAAACTGATTGAGGGCTGCCTGGTGGTCGGGCGTGCCATGAATGCTACCGCTGCCTACATTTATATCCGTGGCGAGTTTTACAACGAAGCTGCCGTTCTCCAACAAGCAATCAATGAGGCCTACAAGGATGGGCTCATTGGCAAAAACGCATGCGGTTCCGGTTACGATTTTGACGTTTACATTCACCGTGGTATGGGCGCTTATGTCTGCGGTGAGGAGACCTCGCTCATTGAAAGTCTCGAGGGCAAAGCCGGCAAACCTCGCCTCAAGCCTCCTTTCCCCGCCGGTGTTGGCCTCTACGGCCGCCCCAGTACCGTCACTAACGTCGAAACTGTCGCCGTTGCGCCCACAATCATGCGCCGTGGTGGTGACTGGTTTGCCAGCTTTGGCCGTGAGCGTAACCAGGGAACCAAGCTTTTCTGTATCTCTGGTCATGTAAACAAGCCCTGCACCGTCGAGGAGGAGATGTCTATTCCTCTCAAAGAGTTGCTTGAGCGTCACTGTGGTGGTGTCCGTGGCGGCTGGGATAACCTCTTGGGAGTAATCCCAGGTGGCTGCTCTGTGCCCGTTTTGCCCAAGCACATTTGCGACGATGTCTTGATGGACTTTGATGCCCTCAAGGATGTCCAGAGTGGTCTTGGCACCGCCGCCGTCATTGTCATGGACAAGAGCACCGACATTATCCGCGCTATTCAGCGCTTTGCCTATTTCTACAAGCACGAATCTTGCGGTCAGTGCACCCCCTGTCGCGAGGGAACCACTTGGCTTCTCAAAATCATGAACCGTATCAACGAGGGTCAGGCCGAGAAGCGCGAAATCGATATGCTCATTGAGCTCACCAAAGAAATCGAGGGACACACTATCTGCGCGCTTGGTGACGCCGCCGCATGGCCCATCCAGGGTCTTATCCGTCACTTTAGACCTGAGGTCGAGGCTCGCATCGCCGAGTTCCAGCAAAAGCATGGCGACGTGTATGTTGGTGGGTGGACCAAAAACTCTGGCTTGGTCGAGGGCCAGGTTGTGGGATCTCCTACCGTGCAGACTAGTCATTAGAGTACCGGTGGAACACCACGCATTTGGCCAAGACACTTGCAATTCGTAGTCTAGTCGCTAGATTAATTATTTTTATAACAACCTGGTTGAGTTTATTAGCTTGTCCCGCGTGCTCAAGTGGTCGGTTTAGACACTATGGGACGTGGATAAGCAGTCTGTGAGATCTTAAATGCTAAAACTTGTGCCATCATCAGCATGATGAATGCCTGTGCTATAGATACTCCTACTGAGAGTGATGGAATTAATTGTCTTAACTTAATCCTAATAAGCGAGTTGACGTGCGACCGCAAGATTGACTGCGACCGCGACTCCAGTTTTAGTGTTCTAGTCAATCTGGAGCCCTCAGAAAACTTTCGACGAGTCCTCCAGATTTTTCTGAATTCAGCTCTGAGTTGAAAAATGCAAGTGTGCACTGGTGCTGGACCCGGAAAACTATCCCTATATACAGTGTGGGGATACGCGGCTAGTGACGCGTTTTTTTAGTCCCGTAAGTATCAAAATCTGGAAAAAGTGGTTTTTAGATTTACTTGCAATAGGTTTATACGCAGCCCTATTTCACTTTGACTTTCTATTACACTCGAGCCAAACGGATACAAGTGGCCCAGAATCGCTGAGGCCTGTTAAGGTCGAGTTCTAGAGTTTTTTCTAGAGGCTTTGTCGCATTTCAGAGACGAAAGGTTTCGCCAAGCCACTATCAGAGCACAACTAATCGGCCCCTCCTATCAGCCACTCCCATGGGATGAAACCCTACTACCACCCGTTCCCCTGCGATTTGTTACAAGTGCCGTGATGCCAGAAAGGCATATAACCTTCAAGAAGGTCTTGACTCCGCACATTTTCACAAGCACTGTCCAAATCGCAAACTTCACCAACGTTTTAATGCTAATCGGACGGACCACATCATTGCTCAAGCTCTCCAGCTTCCAACAACTCAATCCCAATCTGAGACTGCTAACGCTGCTGTCATTAACAATCCTTTGGCCCAAGTGAATCCTTAACTGTTGGAATAGAACTCAGTTTTTTTGTTTTACTATGCCCTGAAGCCAATATTATATGTGCAGTCAAGCCCGGCACCTTGTCTTGCGGCACGCATCGCAAAAGAACCTCGCATCTCGCTTGCTCTGTTCACACTGCAACATCAAAGTCTTATTTGTATTTTACTCGAACTATCTTGTATATTCGACATGTAGTTGCTAAAAATAATCGCAATGGCTAGCTAATTTTAGCGTGCGTCAGGCCTGCTCGCAGGCTCGCCTCGATATGTGGCTTGATGTGGGTCCAGCTAGTCTCAAGGAACTAAAACTCCTTGGGAACAACTCAGGTCAGCCCTGAGAGAGGCTTCTCGCAGGAGGCACGCTTTTTCGGTAGGATACGGTAAATCTTGGCCCACCCAGATAGCAGCAACCCACTTTATGACTACCCCGCTGATCATCGATACAGACACCGCCGGTGATGATTGCCTTGCTATTCTCGAGGGAGCTCTCGACCCGAGCGCAAATCTCGTTGGTGTAACCATTTGTGCGGGGAACATTGGTTTCGAGGGCCAAACCCGCAATGCTCAGCTTACGCTCAACGCATGCGGCAAGCTCGGCCAGATTCCTGTTTATTTGGGTGCTCAGACCCCTCTGAAAAAAGTTTGGCACTCGGCCACTGAAGTGTTTGGTGATGGCGTTGGTGGACTCCGTGCAGATCTCTCCAATTACTCCGTGGATAAGAAATCCGCTGTTGATGCCCTGATTGAAGAGAGCAAAACACATCAAGGCAAGCTAAAGGTCATTTGTATTGCTCCCCTCACTAATATCGCCCTGGCCATCCAAAAGGATCCCGATTTCGCCACTCGTGTCGAGGGATTTTACGTTATGGGCGGTTCTAACAATGGTCATGGCAACGTAACGGCGGCTGCCGAGTTCAATTTCTTTGTTGATCCCGACGCAGCACAGATTTTGTTCAAGTCTGGCGCAAAAATCACTGTGATCACCTGGGACCCCATTACCCTTAGAGATGCGCTATTCAACGATGAGCAGCGCGACTCTATTGCCAAGTTGAAAACTGGACTTTCTAAATTCTTCCAGGATGTCAACCGCGACGCTCTGGCTTTTGATCAATCAGTGGGTATCCCCGGTAGTACGCATCCAGACTCCATTACCTGTGCTATTGCCCTGCACCCTGAAATTGCCACTAAGATAGCGCCTTACAATGTGGAAATCGAGTGCGAGTCGACCCTGACTAGCGGGTACTCGGCCATGTCCTGGGCCATGCCTGGCAAGACCTCTAGCGTTCACGGTTTGCCTCTCAATGCTCATGTGGTCGAGCAGGCTGATAACGAGGCGTTTTTCAACTACCTGAGTGGCCTCTTGAGCAAGGAAATTAAACCCAATGTTGATTTCTTTTACGCTCAAGATGATAAAAAGAGCGACGGACGTTTAGACGGTGATAGAGGTGTGGGTTACGTGCAGTGAGATAACGCGTTTTGCGTGTGTCCCGTTTGTCCAGCAGCACTATCCATAAGTAGTTTTTTTCTCTTAGATACTTGCTAAATATTGTTGTGGTCTTTTTTGCAGGAGGACCCTAGGGAATCTGTTAGGGACCTGCCAGGGGGGTCACCAATGTTCCACAGGGCGTCGTCCGTCGGAGTATGTGTCCATGCGCTTGTTGGGTACCGAGCTAGCTATTATTTTCAGTCTGTTTGCGCGCATACTCTTGATACCCTGACCCGTCACATGCAAGCACCACTACATAGGACGTATGTGATGCGCACATATATATGCAACGTTATTCGTTCCCATTTCTCGCTCTTAAAACATGAACAACGATATCCTTACCATCATAGCAGACTATGTGCCTATTGAATTGCCTCTTTATTGCCGTTTAGCATCTGTGAATCGTGATTTCTATGGCATATTCACCAGCGACAAACTCTGGAGACGACTCGACGTTTATGATGAAGGGCACGATATTTACAACACGTTCAAGAATAGTCTAACCGAACGGGATTTAAAATGCTTACATGGCTTTTACCACAAGGACTATATTAAAGGTTTCAGTCCCCAGACGGTCGTGGAAATCACCAAAAATCGGTTTGCTTGGCTGTTATATATTTGCTCAGCACCCGCCAATGCATCGTTTTTCGCTGCCCATCGCGCCCTCTCTAGGGTAGCGCTGGTTATAGTGGTCCAACAAGACCCAACTCAAGTCGAACACTTCTTCAGTGACGGGAAGAACGACGAGCTAGCACACCTAGCACTAGCAACAAATATTCAAGCGCTCTGGCATATCCCTATACTATACTATGCTGACGATTTGGAATTCAAAATGCTGGCATGCTCCCACTACACTGGGGCCAGCTCCGAGCCAGCTATTGTTTATGGCTTGGATCCTAATTTGTCTCCTGATCATGAGCTATGGCAAATTGCTATCGCTCATGATATCCGCAGCATGGCATTTGCACCACATGATCTTTCTGAAAGTTTTTTCGAAGATGAAGATCGCGTTTTGGAGATTGCCAAGGTCTACCCCAGAATTCTGCAACGCACCTCGCCGCTTAATGATAACAAGAAGTTTATCATGGCACTATTCAGTAGCTTAAGATACTCTGAACAGACGGAATATCCTTACTTGAGCCTTGTCTCTGAAGACCTTCGCAGGGACTATGAGGTGTGTAAACTTGCCCTTGAGATCCACCCGCGCGAAATTGATTTTGTGCTATGTACCCATCCAGACATCTTCACTCCAATACTTGCTTATGATTACAAGGGAAGCAATAAGAGACTACTAGGTCTAGGTGATTCCTACTACTTTCGCCAATATCCCTACCAGACAGTCATGGACGTAGACTATGCGGTAGCTCTAGTGGAGATATCCTCCCAAGCATTTATCAGCTTTCCCGAGTTTTTGCGTGGTAATAGGAGGGTGGCAGTGACTGCCTGTGGCCTCGATCCCCTCAGCTCCAAACATGTGCCAGACCCGCTTGCTCAAGATCCCTCATTCTGGATTGAGTGTATTGAATCTGCAAAGCAAAGTTCAATCCTCGACGAATTCTCTATGGTGCTGCTTGAATTCCCGATGCTTGATCGGCGCGAGGTTGCTGTGGCCGCATGTCGCTGCGGTCTCTGCCCTACGTCAATTGACTCGCGTTTAGGTACCAAGTGGTCCACAGATAGGGATTTGATAATGCTTTACCTAAATTCTATGCCTTGGTTCTTTAACATTGACAGTTTTCCTAAGCTTTACGACGACGAGGAGGCTATGCTTGCGCTAGTTGGGAGGTGCGGCCAAATATTCACTAAATGCAGTGCTCGCCTTCAGAAATCAAGAAAGTTGATGCAGGCAGCATTCACTCCGCGTGACACATATGCTTGTTTCCCTTATCGTGCTGCTTCACGCGCGTTTGGTCAGGACCACGATTTCATAGCGTCGCTTGGGGAGTTGTCTAAAATTGTACCGCCTAGACAGCTAGTTGCAAATGCACAAAACTTTGATTGGGAGAAGGCATTATTGGAAACCCTGGAGCAGTTACCCGACTTTTACCCTCTTGGCAGAGAATTGAGGGAGTCGGTCGAGTTCAATGTCGCAGCAGTCCGAGCGAACCCGCTAGTTCTGAACAGCATGAGTAAAGACATGATCAATAACCCTGCTGTGATGGAAGCACTTGAATTCAAACAGTTGCCTCAGGGCCAACATCTCTGTTATGACTGTTTTATGGACCTGGGTGATCTCTACAATGAGCTTGCGTGAGCTTCAAGATACAAGGTATATGGGCAAGTGTATGGACTAATATGGGATAGTTATGCTTCCCTTCTTCTAATCACTACTTCGAGTCGATACATCGACTCTTGATCTTTATGGGTTGACGTACTCAGAGATAGAGGGCATGTATGTGCTAATGGCCTCAGATAATCTCTTTGTAGAAGATAGAGCTACTTCTTAGCCGAATTATAGTCATTGCTAGCCACTTGCTGTAATCCCTATCAATGCTATATGTCCTCCCTATTCGTACCCCCGGACGATGGATAGCATCGGGGGGACGCTTAGCCAGACTTTTTACAAGAGATCACGTATCAAGCCTGGTCTATGCGCTCGAAATATCAGTAATGCTTTATACTCTTGGTTAGATACCTAAATGGGGATTGTTTCTGTGATGCTTCGCCTCCTCACGGCCTACTATGTGAAACCCCGTAACAGCTCAAGTAGCCTTTAGCATGCCCCTCACGTGCTTGACCTCAGATGAACACTACGAAAGAAATCAAGCTGAACAAATCACTCCCGAGAATATATGCCACCACCGTCAATCAGCACTAACAGTCACCTCAATGTGAGACCAACTTAGCTTGTGGAGCTAGTCCACTGAAAAACGCTATAACATCTTTATCAAGTAAACTGCCTCCACATACCGATATACTGTGCAGTTCTAAAAAGCAGCTCTAAAATTTTATAGCTTGAGATTCCTCAGAGTA
Organism: Wickerhamiella australiensis; assembly: GCA_030579635.1. Taxonomy (NCBI): domain Eukaryota; kingdom Fungi; phylum Ascomycota; class Dipodascomycetes; order Dipodascales; family Trichomonascaceae; genus Wickerhamiella; species Wickerhamiella australiensis. Next base: position 53,623 of record JAKTRM010000068.1, on the reverse strand, counting down.
ATCGTCACGCCAAGGACCAAGTGATGCCTGAACATCCAAGTCGCTTCTGAACTCGAATGGGAGGCTAAAGAACACCCGCGGGTTTAATTTCACTGCTTCTTTAACAAACTCCTTGTCTTGTGTATACCGCGAGGGAACGTCATAAAAGCTGTCAGAGTTTGCACGGATTGCCAGCAGGGCCACATGTCGATCCTCCATCAAGCTCGTCTTATAGCATCCGAATTTTACAATATGAGGATAGTACATGGCTTCATCATCGCATATCCCTGGATAAAGCTGCTCAAAACCGTCCGAGGGATTCAGGGTACCAAACGCGGCGGCAATCACGTCTTTATCGCGTTGGAGCCGCGCACTCGCATACAAGATTGCGCTACTTCTCCGCCTCACAGCTGCCAAAACAAGTCCCTTATTGTCCCTGAGTGCTTTAGGTGCTATGCGCAGCGTGCCTGCGTCCACATGAACGATCGCTTTCATTAAGCCATAATCGAGCTTTTCCAGAGGAAACGAGTCATATGGACCACCGAGCCAGCGGTTGCAAAGCTCCTTTTTTGCGAGTTCCCGCAGAATATCGCGGTCGTTCTGCAGCTTATCATTCAGGAATCGGTACACCGAGGAGTCGTTCTCAATCTGCGCGAGTACGAATTTCTTGTCTTGCATGAGTCTGGGCGCCAGCAGCATGAGCTCGTCATTACTTTGCTTGGCTGCCAAAACTACATCGCGTTCACTGAAGTATTTCGGGAACCCGGAGATCATTGATCCCTGAGCTTTTACAAATGCCAAGGCAACGTCACGGTCATCTCGCAAAGCCCCAATTCTTTTGTAAATAACAGACAGAGCAACAGATTTAGTCACTTGCCCGGTCCAGCTGTCTACGGCTCTTAGCACGAGGTCCTTATTTTTAGCCAGCCGATCCGAGACGTAGTGATAGTTACCTGGGTTGGAATTTATAGCTGCCATTGCAAGAGTCTCGTCATCTTGGAGCTTTTTACTTGCATAGGCAAGCGCGAAAAATCCAAGCTCTGATGGTATTGGCTGCGCAGATAAAGCATTCAGGACAAGCCTTCGGTCCTTGCCATAATTTTCGTTGCAAGTCAAAAGCAAGGGGCACTGGTTTATATAAAACGCCACCATAGAAGGTACCCTAGCAGCTGCTCTTTCCATAAAGTCGATGTCCACATACCGGAGATTCCCTGGATTAGCTCTCACAGCCAGATCTACAATCTCAGGGTCTGAGCACCATTGCGTCGCTAGTTGGAGCGCCGGGTAGTGTTTCGAGTTTACTATGGCGATCTTTGCAATTTCTCTATCAGGCCACAACGAAGGGTGCGCGTTTTCAAGCTGTTTAGGGTCCACCTTGGCGATAAACTCCACGTACGAGCGATCAAAGCGGACCTGGTCGCAAACCCACATATACCAAGTCGGGTACACTTTAAGCGCGCTTTCAATAAGTGATCGGTAAGGATAAAAGCCCGTAGTGTACTCACAATCTCTGGCAAACACTATATGGGCGAGCCATACAAACGCGTTACTGGTAATCTTTTTGAGCTCGTCAACGTAACCACTGCTATGTTTTCGAGACCAGTAGACTCTGATGAGGTTGTAATCTGATTTACGGCCGCCGCAAGCGTCGTGGAGCGAGTTGAAAATACCTTCCTCGACCCCGTAAGGATTAAGTTTCTCCCAGGCCTTATCGCTGGTAAAAATGCGACGAAAAGCCTTGTTTACCGCTCCTAGCCGTGTATAAACAACGGGATTAGGTTCGAGCAACTCATGAATCTTCCACAAGACCAGATCATTGATGTTGACAGGGTCCTTGGTCATTGCGTTTATAAAATGCATTCTGGATGGCAAGAACGAGTAGCGACTCTCCTATAAACCGATGCAAAAAGAGAAGAGCGGCGTGAGGGCTCTGATCCCTACTAACCTACACGCACACGCACTAGCTTCACAGCTCACGACAAATCTTAAAATTAAGACAACTTTTCAACTACTAATTAAATCAAACTACTTAGAGCTTATCGTAGTACTCAGTGTAAGGGGGAACGACCTCCTTCATACCGCGACGCTTACGGGCAGCAGTAACAATGGCACCAGGCTTGGAAGTAGGGTCAAGAGGGTCACCGCCCATAGTCTCCCAGTGATCAAAGACCATCTGGGGGAAAGCCTGACCACCGGTGGCCTGACGGAGCTCAGTGGTGAAACCGAAAGACTCGTTGACGGGGAGGTAAGCCTTGATGTAGAACATGGGGGTACCAGGGCGCTGGACCTCGGAAACAACCTGACCACGCTTCTTGTTGAGGACAGAGTAGATACCACCAACGGCGTTCTCGGGACACTGGATCTCGACCAAGAAGATAGGCTCCTGGATGGCAGGCTCGGCCAAAAGGACGGCAGCCTTGGTGGAGCGGTTCATGGTGGGGGTGATCTGACCGGCACCACGGTGAATGGCATCAGGGTGCATAGTGACATCCATAATGTTGATACGAACACCACGCATGGGCTCGTTGAAGATAGGACCCTCACGAGTGGTAACCTGGAAAGAGGCAACAACGTAGTCCTTGATCTCGCTCAGGTACTGGACGGCCTTGGTCTGATCAACAACGACGTTGGGGCCGGTACCGTCGGGACCGAAACACCAGATCTTACGGGCGTCAGTGACATCCCACTCAAACTCGTCGGCCATCAAACGAGCACGAGCCTTGATATCGTCGGAAGCATTGATCTTACCCTCCTCGATGGCAACGCAAACCTCCTCGGAAAGGGGCTCGGCAATGGTGTAGATACGGTTGTGCTTGTTGGGAGACTTGGACAAGGCGGTCATGCTGGAAGTACCAGTGACGGTCTCACGGTAAGAAACAACGGGAGGAGAGATACGGAGAGGGATACCGGCATGGTCCTCCTCGAGGTCCTTGAGACAAATCTCCAAGTGAAGCTCACCAGTGCAGGCGACAATGTGCTCACCAGACTCGGACAAGTAGGTCTGGACAAGAGGATCAGACTTGGAGAGACGCTTAAGACCCTCAACCAACTTGGTCAAATCAGAGGCGTTCTTGACGTCAACGGCGACCTGAACGACGGGGGAGACAGAGAACTTCATGACCTTCATGTTGTGGGCGTTCTGGTCGGTGGTCAAAGTACCGGTCTTGAGGATAAACTGGTCAACACCAACGAGACCAATGATGTTACCGGCGGGGCAGTCATCGATAGACTCAACGGAACGGCCCATCATGAGGACAGTACGCTGGATGTTCTTGATGAAAAGGTCATCCTTCTTACCGGGGACGTAGTTAGGGCCCTGGATACGGACCTTTTGACCAGACTTGACAGTACCGGCAAAGACACGGCCAAAGGCGTAGAAACGGCCCTTATCACTGGTGGGAACCATCTTGGAGATGTAAAGCATGAGCTCGGCCTTGGGGTCACAGTTCTTGATGCCGAGGAAGGCAGCGTCGTCGTGGGGACCCTCGTACAAAGTCTCGGCACGGTAGTTCTGGGCAGTGACGGGGGAGGGCAAGTGCAAGACAATCATCTCCAAAAGAGCGTCAGCGGCAGGCAAGAACTTGCGCATAACGGCCTTGAGCAAAGGCTTGCCAGCGAGCTCCTTCTCGTCGGCCTTGAGCTCGACGTTGAGCTTGTCGCAGAGCTTGAAGAGCTCTTCCTTCTTCTCCTTGGAGGCAAAGTCAAAGACACGGTAGATGGGGTCCAAAATGAACATGTTGAAGGCACGCTCGAGCTGCTGTCCATCGGCATCCTTCTCGGACTTGGTCCACTTCTTGGTCTTGGGGTTGAAGTAGTTGTCGCCCCACAAACGGGTCATCAACTTGTCACGGGAGACACCAAACATCTTGGAGTAGCGGTTGGCAAACTGGCGGATGGTGAAACCCCAGCCCTGGAGAGCAGAGGAGAAGGCAACGGTACCGTTCTGGGGGTAGACCTGGACGTCACCGAGAGCCTCGTCAAAGTAGGTGGCGATGACGACGTTGACGGACTCGATGGTACGGGAGAAGGACTGGTAAAGCTCCTCCTTGGTGATCTGCAACTCGAGAAGAGCACGGTCAATCTTGTTGATAACAACGACGGGCTTGATACGCTCACCAAGGGCCTGACGCAAGACAGTCTCGGTCTGGACGCAGACACCGTCGACGGTATCGACGACAACAAGGGCACCGTCGGTGACACGGAGGGCAGCAGTGACTTCGGAACTGAAGTCAACGTGACCTGGAGAGTCAATCAAGTTGACAAGGAACTCGTTACCCTCGGTCTTTTGCTTGATCTCCTTGACGTCCTCGTCGTTGAGAGTGGCGTAAAGCGAGATGGCGGTGGACTTGATGGTAATACCACGCTCCTGCTCATCCTTACGGGTGTCCATGAAACGGGCATCACCAGCCTTGGCGGCAGAAATAATACCAGCACGCTGAACGAGCGAGTCGGTAAGAGTGGATTTACCGTGATCGACGTGGGCGATAACACTCATGTTACGGACGTTCGTGACCTTGTCCATAAGGCCACGAATCTGATCGATGGCCAAAGCGTTAACCATTCTTGAGGTGGAGGTTTTTGGTCGGGCACGGGAGTATTAAGTTATCCCTCGCTGGAGGCATGGTGCAGCCCTAAGCCCTAACTTGGGACACCAGCGGCGGGGTACGGGTGGCGAATAGGCAAACTAGTTTGATTTTATTATTGAGCGGGTTGTTTTTGTTGGATTTGATGTGTTATTTGAGCCCCAAAGCTCTCACAACATGTTCTTATCGCCCTTGTACTTGCTGAAAAACTTTTCACGCAGCCTCAATGCAGGGTGGTACGCCCTTACCCTGAAAAAGATTTTAAGCGAGAAACGTGGTTAAATTGATCTGGTTGGTGGTCGCAAAGTTTGTAGAGTTCTCTTTGAGGGTTTGCTTGGTCAACAATTTATTTTGGTCTGTTTTTTAGGGTAGTATATCCTATGTGGGTCTACATAGCTGGGTTTGCATAGCTGGCGATAAGGTTCAGTATGCTTTTCGTCTTGAGTATAATAATACCCGATACATCTATAGGTATATATCTAGCGCTCATTAGCTGTAAACACCAGTGACCAGTCTGTGAGCAGTCCAAGCCTATCAATAAGCTCTCCAGCTCCACCGGGTTCCTGTCCCACCTCAGAGCCTATTCCCAATTAATGTACACCTTATACACCCTGATTCCAATTTAGATCTTTTTGACAATAGTCACAACATCTTCATCTTGCAAAACATGGCTCAAGCCTACAGTCTGGGGCTGATGCTTGACACTGGACCCCCACACATGCGCGTGCTTAAAGTCAGTGACCAAACTCTTGTGGATCGCGTTACAGAAATCTTGCACCGTGGATCTACCTGTTCGAAGCACTACGGGCTCTGTGTAATCGGGCTCTTTACCTCTTGGTTTGGTGTAGACCCGCACCAAGTTGAGCTTTTCCCACATGCGTTCGAGCAATTCGTCCAGATTCCACTGATTCTCGCTTGAGATGGGCACGGCGTTGGGGATCCGGTCCAGAATGTCGAGCTCCTCAATGGAGATGGCATCGATCTTGTTGAGAACATAGAGCACTGGCACGTAAAAGCGGTTCTGCTCCTCCAAAACATCAATGAGATCATCTACTGTGGCGTCGCATCTAAAGGCAATTTCTGCTGAGTTGATACGGTACTCATTCATGACGGCCCTGACCTCGTCGTGGTCGAGATGGGTCAATTTGACGGTGGAAGTGATGGAGATTCCGCCTCTATCTTTGGTGCGCATGACAATATTAGGCCTTTCCTTGTTTATGCGGATACCAAACCCTTCCAATTCTCGCTCAATGACCTGCTTGTGCTGCAAAGGCTTGTTGACGTCCAAAACAATAAAAATCAGGTTGCAGGTACGGGCAACGGCAATAACTTGTTTACCACGACCTTTACCGTCTTTTGCACCCTCGATAATACCAGGCAAGTCGAGCATTTGGATTTTGGCTCCGTGGTGACGGATGATGCCAGGAACGGTGGTAAGAGTGGTAAACTCGTATGCAGCGGCCTCACTTTGAGTTCCGGTCAAGGTACTTAGCAGCGTGCTTTTTCCGACCGAGGGGAACCCAATAAACCCAACGCTAGCAACACCTGTACGAGCAACATCAAAACCCATTCCTCCACCGCCTCCACCGCTCGACGGGGTGAGCAGCTCGCGCTTGAGCTTTGCTAGTTTGGCCTTGAGCTGTCCCAGATGGAACGATGTGGCCTTGTTTTTTTGCGTGCGAGCCATCTCAGACTCGATGGCCTTGATTTTATCCACTGTGGTTGCCATGTGAAATTGCTGAAAAAGGTAAGCTGCAAAAGGCGAACTTGTAGTTTGGTGAGAGAAGGCTCTATGGAGGTTTAATGGATCTAGTGGTGGTTAGTTTTGTTATTTTTGGGGGTTTAAAGTTGTGGGAGGAGAGGCAAAGGTGGGCACTAGCTTGCCAGTTGTGTGTCCTAATTGGGGTACAAAACTGGATCAGGATGGGGAGGGTGAGATGAAAGATGGAGTTGATATTGAGAGAAAAAGGTGTGGTATAGTGGTGAGTTTAGTGGTAAGTTTAATGGTGAGTTAGTGGTGAGTTTAGTGGTGAGTATAGTGGTGATAGCTCACTGGCTGAACTGGTACTATATGAACCGATACCTTACATTGACAGATACATCTACTGAACTACCCTGCTGGACTATCCTCTACTAATCTGGGCTATCTTTCTACATGAACCAACATGCCATTTTCAAGCCAATAAGCTCTTACTAGTAGACTACGCTAATCACTGATCTCACCCTATCTAGCCTATAGGCTCCGTAAACCCTGTTGGCGAATCGTCTGGGGTACTCTTCCCAATCTCACAAGCTCGCCAAGCTCCAAGCACGCTCACTAAACCGTACTATCCTCAGCTCTTGTCTTTATGAGCTGGGTGCGAATAAGCTTGAAAGCCTCAAAAGTGACCACGCCAATAGCCATCATTTTGAACATTGGTTTGCCGAATTTAGAATAAAAAGTGTGATGCGGTGATTGGCTCATACGAGTGGTTTAACAGTCCAAACAGTATCCAGAAAGCGTATCGCAGTCAAGCACCCCAAAAGGCCTGCCTGCCTCGCGATTACTAAGCCGCGAGCGATACGCCCCCCGCAGCCTGTGGCGAAGCAACGTAGCATCATCCATCAATGTCTAGAAGCGGCGTGGGAGTAAGTGACGATGCTGTAGCATCTTTCAACGAGTTCAAGTTGGGTGGGCGCAAAGCCGATGCCGACAACTACATCATCTACCGCATCTCCGACGACAAGACCACTATTATTGTTGAGAAACAGGGCCGCGCTGCCACCTACGACGAGTTTGTCGAGGAGCTCCCCGAGAACGACTGCCGTTACGCCGTCTACGATTTCCACTTTGAGCTCCCCAACGGCGAGGGCAAGCGCAACAAGATTGTCTTTTACACTTGGAGCCCCGACACTGCCAGCGTTCGCCCCAAGATGATCTACGCCAGCTCCAAGGATGCCCTCCGGTTGGCCCTGAACGGTGTCTCCACTGATATCCAGGGAACTGATTTCAGCGAGGTCGCCTACGAGACTGTTTTGGAACGCGTCAGCCGCGGCGCCTTGAGATAAATCGCTTGTAGTTATAGACTTAGGTTGAATTCTGATTGTACAAGGTGCATTGACTGATGACAAAGCTGGCGAGACCATGCCATGTGCAGGGGATCAAGCGAAGTGGGTATGGGGAGGCTGAATTGTTGAACCAATTCGATATAACATATCCCCTTGGACAGTTCAAATACCCTTTTCATTTTGATAGCACATTCTCAACTCCTACTGCTTGTTTGGCCAATCCTAGTCTAGCCTCTAATGTATGCTCATGTAGGTGATGACTAGAGCCTAATGACTAGGGAGGGTCCGAGGGGTTTAGGGGCAGTCCTTGAAGACTGGGTACATCCTTGAAGACTAGGCACGTCAGATTAAAACTTGAGTCTGATCAAATTACAAGAATTAGATACAATCAATAGATAGAGCTAGAGTTCACTGGCTCAGTTGCTATTGATAATCCTAGTAAGTCAGAGCCTAGAAAGCCAGAGCCAATTTAGGTGAACACTGTCAATTGGATAAAGTGAGTACTCCAAGCATCGAAAAGAAAATTCTTGGTAACTCAATGGATTGTTTCCATCGGGATCCTCCAGGACACCAGCTACCCAACCCAGCCCACGCCAGCCGCTCACACGCCCCATCACTCCCATAAAAGTATCAAAATAGATCTATTTCTATAAAAACTCAACCTCGAAGCTTGTTACGCACACTCACTCAGGCCAAGTTCTTATCCAGTCTCTGCTTGACGGCATCGATAAACTCCTCAGTCAAGACATAAGAGGAGCGGTCGGTCTCGCCGCGAGTGAGGGCCAAGTCCTTGGTCATGATGCCATCAACCTGGACAGTGTCAATGACAGCCTTCTCCAAAGCAGTGGCAAAGCCAGACACATCGGGCGTGTTGTCCAAAACACCACGCTGGTGGATACCACGGGTCCAGGCGAAAATGCTGGCAATGGAGTTGGTGGAGGTCTCCTTGCCCTGCTGGTGCTGGCGGTAGTGACGAGTAACGGTACCGTGAGCAGCCTCGGACTCAAAAGTCTTGCCGTCGGGGGTGATGAGAACAGAGGTCATCAAGCCAAGGGAACCGAATCCCTGGGCCACAATATCACTCTGCACATCACCGTCGTAGTTCTTCATGGCAATGATGTAGCCGCCATTGGACTTCACCATATAGGCGACCATATCGTCAATAAGGCGGTGCTCGTACCAGATTCCAAGCTCATCAAACTTGGCCTTGAACTTGGTGTCGTAGAGCTCCTGGAAGATATCCTTGAAGCGGCCATCATACTTCTTGAGAATGGTGTTCTTTGTAGACATGTACAGGGGGCACTTTTTCTGAATGGCGAGGTTGAATGAGGCCTCTGCAAACCCGTAAATGGACTCGTCAGTGTTGTACATGCTGAGGGCTACACCGGGACCCTTGTAGGTGTAAATTTGCTTGACAACCTTCTCGCCACCGTCCTCGGGAGTGTAGACAACCTCGAGCTTACCGGGACCAGGGATAACCTGATCAGTAGCCTTGTACTGGTCACCATGTGCATGACGGCCAATAATGATGGGCTTCTTCCAGCTAGGAACAAGGCGAGGGATGTTGTCAATCACAATCGGCTCACGGAAAACGGTACCGCCCAGAATATTACGGATGGTACCGTTGGGGCTGAGCCACATCTTCTTGAGGCCGAATTCCTTGACACGGGCCTCGTCGGGGGTGATGGTGGCGCACTTGACACCAACAGAGTATTTGAGGATAGCCTCCGCGGCGTCAGTGGTCACCTTGTCGTCTGTCTTGTCGCGGTGCTCAATGCCCAGGTCATAGTACTTGAGGTCGACGTTGAGGTACGGCAAGATGAGTTTATCTTTGATGCTCTTCCAAATGATACGAGTCATCTCATCACCGTCCAACTCCACAATGGGGTTCTTTACTGTAATCTTGGATACTGCCATGTTAGTAAACTGAGGCGCGGTGATTGGCGCAAATGTGTTTATATACTCGGCAGCTTTCTCCTCCTTCGCGCATGCACGATGGAGATGCATGTACGCCACTCCTGTGCAGCAGACGCCACAGTGCCACCATATATACGCACACAAACGGCCGCTAGGCTTGTTACTTACCATTCCGAGCCAATCTTGGCGTAGACATTTTCAATGCGCCAAACACTTTGTTAGTTGATGCTCAAACGCAATCGCAGGCGGGGTCTGGGTCACAAATTGTGTCTTTGGCACCGTTTCCGGGCCCTGGGGCACTGAAATTTCATGCTCACAGCTCTTGAGTACCGGTAAACCACCCTAAACACACTGCTTTCCACCCGCTTTGCGCTCGTAAACTTACTTTCTTGTCAAGATGAAGCTCCCGTATCTTGGTGTTCTTATTAAATGCGTGACTCATGCCGCAATCGGCGGGGTCTGCGATCTCGGTAGATGGGGTCCAAATGCGCTGAATAGCCTGAAATTTCTAAATGTTTACCCGCATTGCTTGCACAGAGTCGCAGTTTGTACTCCAAATACGTCAATACAGTCACTAGAAGGCATACCAGGTTTTGGCGTTTGTCTTGCACGACGCCGGCAGGCGCGCATTTACATTACAAAACGCATTAGACAAAGTGATTGACCCTAGTTTAGTTGTGAATATACCACGAAAAGATCACTCATACCTCAATATAGCGAAATCGCCACTTGCTCACTCTGACAAGCAGAAATTACAGGTGCACCACTAAAGTACCCATAATTATTGCCTTGGTATCATCAAAATCTCGGCAAGACCTGTTTGCAATAAACTTTTCACACTTGCACCCCGGCAAGCGCCGAATGGCACGACATGCATATAGCTGCATAACGAGGGTATCGCCCTGTGAATCTGATAGCGCCCGTGCCTACTCAAAGCCGCCGTCTATATGGACTCTAGCCGTATAGTAGCGCAAATAAAAGATGCGAATGTTCTGGGCACGCCCAGGAAAGTACTTAGTAGCGGCTATATTGGGGTATATTGGGGGGAATGCCCCGCATGCATATCTCGGCGCCGAGTCGGCCTGCAGGTCTGTTAATCCGGGGTAAAGGAGTGCATGATGATGTATTTGCACATGAAATCTGATTTTAAACGGCCCATGAGTGGTTCTTGTGAGACAAGAGCTTTGAAGGATGATCGAGGATAATGAGGTTTCTCTAACAACGCGCTGTGACCAAAGAATGCTCGTGCCAATTGAGACCAGCCCGCACACCATACCATAGACATACATACCAATTAATCAAATCGAACGGTACCGTTGCCTGGTGATTTAATCCGGTTTGACATGGAGGATCCATGCTGGCACCACTGGACGGACCAATTTTAGCGAACCGTGCTATTTAGCGAATATGTAAATTCAAAGCATTAAAATAAATAATTAGCGGGTCTAATGGGTAGTGTAACGTTGAACTCACTGATCTCGGGCTCATTTCTAGAAATCGTTGAAAAATTGCGACTCGAAGCTGGCGAAATCGTTGTCCAATTCCTCGATGCGTTCCTGGCCGATATTCTCGGGAACGGGCACGTGCTGCTGCGACTGCGGCATTTGGGGTACCTGTGGTTGAGTGTGCGGTTGAGTGTGAGCCGGTTGCGGCTGTTGGTGCGGCTGTTGGTGCTGCTGGAGTTGTGGTGCATACTCGTGCATCTGCTGTGCATTGGCACGCGCTTGAGCCTGGGCCTGTGCATGAGCTTGTGCCTGAGCCCGAACCTGTGCCTGTGCCTGCGCCTGTGCTTGAGCCTGAGCTTGAGCCTGCGCATGAGCCTGAGCCTGAGCCTGGGCCTGAGCCTGGGCCTGGGCCTGGGCCTGGGCGCGTGCTTCGGCGCGTTGCTGCATCTCAGCGGCAGTAGGGATTTTGAGCTTGACAATGTACCGCTGTTTATGAGACTCGGGCAGATCACGCGTGAACAAAGAGCCTGAAGGGATATCTTTCCGGTTACGAATGCGAAGATAATACGACAATGATTCCGGTCCATTCTCGCTCCCTTCGTCTAATCCTGTAGCAGTTGCGCGCAAAATCGCCAAGTTTTTGTCGAGCGCGCCCGGCAGCAAAGACGAAAATACAGGTGTGTCAGTGCTGCGCGATGTCTCCTTGAGGTCACTAACAGTGACTTGAGCTCCAAGCTGGCTGGGGACAGGGTAGCTAGACGCGAGCCCACGACGAGTGGAGCGGCCCTGGCGCCGGCGCCGGCGACCGTCTCTGTCGTGGTCATGTTTCTCAAACTCAGAGGTGGGGATCTGGTGAAGAGCGGGGGTAAATGAATGCAGCAGCATGGGATTGCGCAGGAAGCTATTGACACTCACCCCAGGGCTCAGCTCCTGGCGGAAATCTTTATCAGAGGGCTGCCGGCCATCAAACTGGTGGCCAACCACGTAAAGCATTTTGGTATGAATCTGACACTGCTCGCGAATCGAATGAGCGATGGCAGTGCTAAACTCACCAGGAAGAGCGAGCTCCGCACACATGACACAAGCAAAATCCTCGGGGGAGTTTTCAGGGCAGTTCATGTCCCATTCAAATTGGTCTGTGAGGGTGTGCTGGCCAATGGTGATATCTAACTTGATGGAAATACGCATATCGGTGTTGACGGGGCGATTAACGGAAGGTCCGGGGCCCTGACCAGCAATAATACGAGGCGGAGCACCCGGCACCTGAGAAGCAGCTGCAAGTGTATTAGACGCAGCATCACCGGGAGCGGTAGGGACGGCCGGAGTGGTAGCACCGGAAACAGCAGGGCCGGCTGGAGTGACCGGTGCTAGTGGTGTAGCCACAACAGGCGAGCTTGTTGATGCGCTCAGTACACCAGACTCTTCCTGCTTGACAACCGTTGGCGGCTCTGTTGGGGCGGACTCTGTTGCGGAATTTGTTGGCGGCTCTGACTCGGCAAGTGGCTCTGCTACCGGCTCCGACTGTTCCTCTTGTTTCACCTCGACTTTTCGATCAAATTTCTCTTCAATCAATTCAATATCAGTTGTGTCCTCTTTGGGGTTTGGGAAAATGTGGAAACAGTATGCGTCGAGTTGCTCCTTGATCAAGTGGACAATCTGAGCCGACAGAGACAAAGGCAGCTGGAAATCCTCGAGCAAGTTCTCCACAAACACCTCTAGTGGAATAGTGGTGTCCTTGAGGTTCCATGTAAACGTATCTTGGAGCTTGTGCTTATCGTTTTCGAAATCAATGCGGATTGGCACGAGCTCCTCTTCCATATACGTGGTCGAGCCCTGCAGCTGGATAGGCATGAAAATCTCGCGCGATTTACGGCCGTACCGTTTGCGATTTTGCGCATACAGGAGCCGCATTTTGTTGCCTGTCCACCCGTTTCCGTAGCCACAGTAGCCACTGCCAAAGATCGCAGAGGGGCCCTGCTGCCTGATCCCTAGAATCTGGTGCAAATACTGGAGCTCTACCTCTTTGAGCCGCGCCATATCACCAAATACACGCTCATCGCGCTTCTGTAAAACGTGGTGCATGGCGTCGCGGCGCAACACGCGTATACTCTCCCGCTCCTCGGCGCTGAGGGGCTGGTTGTTTTCCTTGCGCTCTTTCTCGAATTGCTCCAGCGCCTCAAGGATTTTGGGCGCGTTTGAAACGACTTGCGTCTCTTTAGGTTTATCCATTATGGAGTCAAGAGGTGATTATGTAACTGGATTCACGGAAGTTTAAGATGGAGGGGTAATAGTCGAGGGGTGATTGAATTCTTGAGGTGTATAATCACCCCATTGCTAATTGATCAGCTAGTAGTCTACATCAGTGCTCTTAGGCCCACTATGAATCCGCTTGTACAGTCAAGTCGAACGCCGCACTCATCAATGACACATGCAATGACTAACCTTTCAACTGCATGAGCTATATACATACATTTCTTTACACTGAATACCAATATACTACTCCACAAGTACTTGATTCACTCAATTGGTGTACAAGGTATCTCAGAAGTATGAATACGCACCTTATTGCTCAATAACCTCTCCTCTCTGTTCAACACCCCCGCTCTGCACCCCCTAGCACTGATAACTGAACCCTAACCTCGTGCACGCAGATGCCTCAATAAAATTTCATGAGGTTTTTCAAGAGCACCCCAAACAAAAAACGGTATTACCTCGCTCGAAAGCACCAATCGGGTGGCGAACCCTTTGTTAGCTAAATGAGTCATTAGAAATAGCGTAATATGGCCATAAACTATTGATGGGTGTGTTCCCTAGAGTGGCCCCTGTGTATTAAATCTACTCTAAAGCCTGAAAAATAAAGCTAAACACCACCAAGTATCTCCCCCAATCCCTAAACTGCCCCTTTTCCTCCTTATTTTTCCCGCCCTTTTTCGCCACCCTTCATTTATCACCAATCCCGTCCGCTTCAATTTGTCATTATCTCACCAATGTGGTTTGTACCGCCCGAGAGTTGTCCTTCGCCGTTCTGGCAGGGGGACCATATCGAGCGATGCCATTTACAGCGATATTTTGCTTTATTTCCCCTGGCAACGACGCTCCTGGTGGCCCTCGCGTACACTCTGTTCACCTGCACCTTGCCGCTGATTCGGCTGGCCACTGGCCGGTCCAAGCCCATGGTGGCGACTGCAGAGCTCATTGAGCGTCCTTCAGATCGTTCCAACCCCAATGCGTGGGTCGTAGTTCGCACTAAAACTATTAGTGATAAGCTCCGCATCGTGGCCGAGATGATTCTGTGTGGTGGTGAGTCGGCCGCGTATCTTTTGCTCTGGGCCAACGACAATGTTCGCCAGCAATTTGAAACTTACAGCCCCAACACTCTACCTTTTATCTTTTTGCTCAGTGTTTACGTTACCGTGTTGAGTATTTATCGCTACTTGAGCGTTGATTCGGTCGCCAAAACCCCTGGCGCTCCCTTTGAGCAGTGCGCATATATTTATGCCGTTCAATTAGTGGTGGCCGTGACCTCCGCTTATAACTATAGCCGCGACCCATTGAACACCGACTATTTTCCTTGGTTCCCGTACGTTTCGCTTGCGGTTATCTTTGCAAAGACCCTGGTCCTCTATACCTCGCCAATGGGCGATGGTGCTGCCCGGCTCTACCGTGTGCCCCTGATCCGCCCCAGCTTGGAACCCGTCGCGTCGCTCTTGAGACAAATGACATGCTGCTGGAACACTGGCCTCATCTTTGCAGCTTACCGCAAACAGCAGCTGGACCCCAACGATGTGTGGGAGCTCGAGGAGAATCTTCACTCGTATGAGATGTTCAAGGCTTACTCCACTACCCGCCCCAACTGGTCGTTTGTATGGCGCCTGTTTGCCACATTCAAGTGGATGGTCATCGCCAACCTGTTTTTTGGGTGTATCGGCCAGCTCATGGCACTATCTCCCACTTATTTTGTCAACAAAATCCTTCTTTACACCGAAAACATGGACTCAGTGCCTAAAGCTACCGCCTGGCTTTACGTTGCCGGAATCGCTATCTGTCTTTTGGTGAGCGAAACAGTGTATAACCAGAGCTTCTACTACGGTCGTCGTCTGAGCGTCGCGTTTAGAGGCGTCATTATTGCCGAAATTTACCAAAAGGCCCTGATGTCAAGAGTTTCCGTTTCTGAAGACGACAAGAAACAGACTAGTGAGGATAATGGCGATGATAACACCGAGAGTAACGAGGATTCTGACCAGAAATTTAACGCAAATAACACCGGCGCCATCATTAATCTCATGAGTGTTGATGCATTCAAGGTTGCAGAGTTTGTCGCTTATCTGCATTACCTTTTTGCGTCCCCCCTCGTGGTTGTTGTCGGAGTCTCGTACCTATACACTATTTTGGGCGCTTCTGCACTTGCAGGTGTGGCTATCATGATCCTTACTTTGCCTCTCAATTACAAGGTCGCCGATGTCCTCGGCAAGCTCCAAGAAAAAGTCATGGCGCTCACTGACAAACGTGTCGACAAGACCAACGAGTCGCTCAATGCCGTGCGTATTATCAAGTATTTCGCATGGGAGGATAGGTTCATTGACGGTATCCTTGCATTGCGTAAGAAAGAGCTCGATGTTTTGTGGTATCGCTATATCTGGTGGGGCCTCGGTGGTATGTTTTTCTTCGCACTTCCATTACTTATCACTGCTGCTAGTTTTATCTGTTACGTCAAGGTCGAAGGCAAGGCGCTGACCAGCTCGATTGCCTTTACTTCAATGGCCATTTTCAACATTCTTCGGTTCCCGCTCGATGATATTGCCACCAATATTTCCAGCTTCATGTCCTGCAAAGTCTCGGTTCAGCGTATCCAAACTTATCTCAATACCGAGGAGACCCCCAAGTATGACCAGCTTGATCCTCGCAAACGTCAAGACTCGAGCTCGCCCAAACTGGGCTTTGAAAAGGCCAACTTCTCGTGGGATAAGTCCTCTAATGACAATAGCGTTTTCAAGTTGCACGATCTCAACGTTAAGTTTATTGAGGGGGACTTGAATGTAATTATTGGACCCACCGGCTCAGGAAAGACCTCATTGCTAATGGCCCTACTTGGAGAAATGTACCTGACCAGCGGCGAAGTGTTTCTACCCAACGGAGCAAACCGTCGCACAGCCAAGTACGGCCCGGACGGGTTTACTGATACGATCGCCTTTTGCCCCCAACAGGCATGGATGGTCAATGATACTGTTCGCAACAACATTTTGTTTGCTTCTCCCTTTGACCGTACTCGCTACGAGCAAGTCCTTAAGGTCTGTGAGCTCGAAAACGACCTCAAGATTTTGACAAAGGGCGATCGCACCCTGATCGGCGATAAGGGTGTTTCTCTCTCTGGTGGCCAGAAGCAGCGTGTTTCCTTAGCCCGTGCTCTCTACTCTTCTTCTCGTCACCTGATTTTGGATGACTGCTTGAGCGCTGTAGACTCCCATACCGCCGATGCTATTTACAACAATGCTCTTTCTGGCCCCGTTGCCAATGGCCGCACTGTGATTTTAGTCTCCCATAATGTGGCCTTGACCGTATCCCGTGCTGGACAAGTAGTTGTTATGCGCAACGGTCGCGTTGAGGCCTGTGGTACTCCAGCTGAGCTTAGTGAAACTGGTTCTTTGGGTGATGATGAGCTTATTTTGAGCAGAGCTCGTGCTTCTGCGAACAGTCGCGTACAGTCCAGAGCGAACTCTACTACCGACTTGACTACTTTGAGCAAACTCAACTGTACCACTACAGAAGGTGCGACCGCTAATGTGCATACTGATGCACATGTGATCACTGACCTGCAGCAGGCCCGCAATATCGATCGTCGTGACAGTGCTGCTGGTGAGGTTAATGAGCTTGATCAGGAAGTCCGTGGCCTGGGAAGTATTCCTCTCTCTACTTATCTGAATTACGCGAAATCTCTTGGTAGTATTTGGTGGTGGTCGCTCATGATTTTTGTCCTGCTGATGTTACCTGTTGGCCAATATATCGAGAATTGGTGGCTCAAAAAATGGACCTCGAGCTACCAAAACGTGTTGGCCTCTTTGCACCTTAAGTTAGTAGCGGTTTTGGCTGCCTACACCAATGATGAGGACACTGCCAAGAGCATTGTTTGGTACGCTGGTATTTACACATTGACGGGCTGTTTGTATGCATTGCTTTGCACTATCAGTGAGATTGTTTCGTGTAGTGGATCCATTCGCGCTTCCACCCTCATGTTCCGCTCAATGCTTTCCAAGATTATGCATGCCAAGATTGAATTCTTTGACACGACCCCTATTGGCCGTATCATCAACCGTTTTTCCAAGGATATCGAGGACATTGACCAGGAACTCTGCTTTGAGCTGCACCACTTTATTCGGTGTATTTTGGACGCGATTGCGGTGACAGTTGTCATCAGTTACTCCACCCCTGCATTTATTCCTGCTGCTATCCTTATTTCCATTGCCTACTCGTATATCGGCAAGTACTACCTTACTGCATCGCGTGAACTCAAGCGTCTGGAGTCTACTAGCCGGTCGCCTATTTTCCAACAATTTGGCGAGACGTTGACTGGCGCTGTTTGCATTCGTGCCTATGCTGACGTCAATCGCTTCTCCACGTCAAATATGAACTTGGTGGACGACTCTCACCGGCCCTACTACAACTTGTGGTTGGCCAACCGCTGGCTCGCGTACTGGAGTTCATTTATGTCCATGCTGGTGG
This sequence comes from Wickerhamiella australiensis, assembly GCA_030579635.1. Lineage (NCBI taxonomy): Eukaryota > Fungi > Ascomycota > Dipodascomycetes > Dipodascales > Trichomonascaceae > Wickerhamiella > Wickerhamiella australiensis. The sequence goes on along the minus strand of JAKTRM010000068.1, from coordinate 35,934 downwards.
TGATGTTTGCCGCGCTATTTGTTGTTTGGAACGCCGAGAGCTTGGGCGCTGGCATGGCTGGTGTGTCTTTAAGCTACTCTATGATGTTTGGTGATGCTATCTTGTGGATTGTTCGTATGTACGCTCAGGTGGAGATCCACATGAACTCTATTGAACGCATCCAGGAGTACATCGATGTCGAGACCGAGGCCCCGCCTGTTATCCACGAGAGTCGTCCACCGACATCGTGGCCATCCAAGGGTGCCATCGAGTTCAAGGGTCTTTCGCTGCGCTACAAGGACGGATTGCCTCTTGTTATCAAGGATGTTTCATTCAAAGTCGACGGCGGCCAAAAGATTGGTGTTGTTGGTCGTACCGGTGCAGGCAAGAGTACGATTCTGTCGGCCATTTTCCGGATCTTGGAACCAGCTGCTGGCTCAGTGCTCATTGATGGTATTGATATCTCAACTATTGGCCTCAAAGATCTTCGTCAGTCGTTGGCAATTATCCCTCAGGACCCTACCTTGTTCACTGGCACTTTGCGCTCGAACCTCGACTTGTTCGATGAGTACACCGATGATGAGATTTTCTCTGCTCTGGCTCGTGTCAATCTGGTTCCTGCTGGCACAAACACTGTCACGGCAAAAGAGGCGATCGCCAGTGAAGCCGTTGGCGAGAATACCAACCAGTTTCTTGACCTGGGCTCTGATGTGACAGAGGGCGGCAGTAATTTGAGTCAGGGACAACGCCAGCTGCTCTGTTTGGCCCGCGCTGTGCTCCGCAAACCCCGCGTTTTGGTGATGGACGAGGCTACCGCTTCCATTGACTACGAGACTGATGCTCTTATCCAGGTAACTATTCGCGAAGAGTTCAAGAACGTCACCGTCCTTACTATTGCCCACCGTCTACGCACTATTGCTGATTACGACCGTGTACTTGTCCTTGATAAGGGCGAAATTGCCCAGTACGATTCGCCAGCCGCCCTTCTCGAGAACAAAAGTGGGCTGTACTATGATATGTGTGCCAAGAGTGGTGAGCTCGAAACACTTGTCGCCCTTGCTAAAAAGGGCTGATTTTTATTTAATAATAATATTGAGCTTCCTGGTAGTGTGCTAAGCTACATTTTAATAGGTTTTGTGTAGTCTACTTTTTCTTTTGCTCAAGGGTATTCGCACTGTGATATATAGCTGAGTGCCCGTACGGCCAGTGAATCGGTAGCGGTAGCCAGCAGCGGGTAACAAGTAGGCAATACTGGCTTCAGGGGATCCGTTTGCTCGGGCGCGGGGTCCAACTGGCCCTCTTGAAATCTTTGAGTACATACGTCCAAGGGCCCAACTCTAATTGGGTTTGAAACAAAGATCAGCTTACGAGCCTTTAGGTATAAATATAGCTTGCTCATCCATATATGTTGGCGCTACTCTTGTTCCAAATTCTCGTTGTCTCCGCAGCGACATTCGATTGGTCCGGTAAGGTCGTTGTGATACCCGGTGAGTCTGTATACGACCTCGCTGAATGCCTTCGAGGTGAGCTACCTGGACCAGTACCATTATATTAGTGGATTGGTGGAGAAATGCCTGAAAAACACATTGTTCGATAAGGGCTGCGACTCAATCCCACACACAGATTACTAGCTCCATGAAATTGCGGAATTCGAAAAGACATTAGACGACCCCATATTGCCAAGAGTTGATGTTGTGTGGATTAAAAATGATCCACTTGAAGTTGAGGAGCAGAAAATGGAAGTTGCCAGGTCTTTAGCATGCAGGGCGAGGCAACGTGCCGAGAGATTATCGGATATATAATCTAATGAGGACTCAGAGGAGGACTCTGATGAGTACACGGACGAAGACTCCGACGAGGTCTTTAGCAAACACTTCGACGAGGACACGGAGCGCTTGGATCGTATTCTAGAGACCCCATCGGTGCACTCAACCGCACACATCGCGAGGCCAACTGTTGACGCTTTTCATGCCCCTCATTTATTGGCTGCGCGGGGAAGCAGATACTAATTTACCGTTTGTAGATACAATTTGGTGTAGGCTGAGATTTTTGATAATACCAGCAAATTGTTTATCCGCACAGTGACGGGCCAATAGCTATCGATGACGCAAGCATGGTATTGGAGAGCTGAACGCGCTCAACTTTGATCTTTACTATACTCTAACAAAGTATTTCTCCCCCTAATTAGAAATTTACAACCCGGCAGAGAGGGTGGCGATAGGGGCATGCTGTTGCAATCATACTGGTGGGTCTGACCGAGAAGGAGCTCGAGCGACAGGGAGTAGGCAAAATCTTTAGCTTAAGCTAGCTTTTGGGCATGAAAGCTTCAAATTGGTGACTCGCGGGTTTAGCGGTATGCACTACAGAGTCAGGCATGCCTTGGGTGCAGCGTGCCTGCATAAAATCACGTTTAACTGGTTACATAATCAAGTGTGCCGGGGGCTTGCCGGAGAGCAAAGAATCTTACTCGTTTGCAGTATTCAAAGACGAAATAAATCCCAGATACTGTAGGGGTTCGGGTTCAGGAACAAAGGTCAATTCTGCACGACGACTTGGGACTCAAATCAAGAAGTAGACCGCATCGAGTAAGAGATCTATAATGAGATAATTGAAATAAATTAGACGACTGCGAAATCCTAAGACAGCTATATTCAAACTAAAACTTCGGCCGCACGAGCCGCTTTAACAGTGACCCGCTCAACGCCAACGAGGCTTAACGAGGAGGTGTCAAAGTCCAGGTCCAAGCCGCGCACTCTTGCAATCACCAGGACCTTGAGCAGTTGGTTGGCAGTGCTGTCCAAGCTTGCCAAGTACTCGACGGCGTTGGTAATAGCGGTAAGATCGCCATGAAAGGCAACATTCACGGCGTAATCACGAACCTGTGGCTTATCGAGACTCCAAATATCTTCACTTTGCATCTCTGAAATATCCACATAACGCCCAAGGCCGGCAACCTGGCCGCAGCGGGTAACAAGGTCGGCACTTGAGGTCACGAGCTGGTCAACGATTGAGGATAATTGAGCGCAGGCAGCGGTGGCGAATGCAGGGTGTTTTGTCAAACACTTGGCGATGACATTAAAAGCAGAGCGAATGCTATTGTCGGGGTACTCGGCGTAGATTTTCGCGGCTTGGCCCAGAACTCGCTCGATATCAGACTCGAGGTTCCGGGCAAGAGCCGCATCCAGGTTGACGTGCTCGAAGAGTCGTAATACATTGCTCAATAGCTCCTGGCCATGGAACTTGTCGAGCATCTCAGACAAACCAGTAACAAGCTGAACGGCAGTAGTCTCGGCATCTCTTTGGGCCATACACGCGCCTCTGACCAAGGTGATATCACTGCGCTGTAACGATATTTCGACAGCTCTTTCAACAGAGATCTTGGATTCACGTGCCAAAGCTACTGCACCACACGGAGAGCATCCATTAATCGGGTACTCTTCGATGCTGGAGGTTTCGAGGAACTTGGACGCTGCGGCGGCACATACCAAGGGCTCTGCATCGTTGAGGTATTTGGAAGCATCTCCGAGCAACGTGACTGCGGCTTGGCGGCACCGCACGTCTACATCTTTTGCGGCAATCTCCTCGATCCGCTCGAGTTCCGGCAGCTCATCTGATGGTTTAAGGTTCTCCAGAGCAGCACACCTGACCTCTGCGCTCTCATCGTTAAGAGTGTAAGCAACAAATGGCAATGCGGCAACTGCCAAATGCCGGATCTCCTGCGATACATCAAGCCTCCGCTTGTCGAGGAACCCAGCGAGCAAGCGTTTGAGCTCTGTGACGTGCCTATTGGAGCGGCTAATGTTTACCAATTGATCATAGAGCGGGGCCATCAAGGCAGTGGAGGCCAGTCTCAAGGACCGGAGCTTGAGAGTGGATAAAGCGCCCACAAACGGGACTATCGAGAGGAGGGTGTCGTCGCACTGCGATTCGTGGAGTACCGGGTAAAAAAGCGTTACAAGTTCTTCGAACCGACGCATTAGTTTAGAAGATGCCAGGGGGAAAGCCGCTGGGGCGCCCTCGCATAGCTCCTCGATGGCACGCGCAGTGGGTTTGGGGTCCGAGACCTCAATCTGCGGAGACTTTGCCAGACCCGCACATTTGGCCAAGAGTGCAAGGACTTGCTGAAGTGCGTCATCGTCGTAGGCAATGGCGCGGGCCATTCCTTGCGCTACATCTTCAATTGGTACGTGAAGATCCGAGAATGTCTCGTAAAGCACATAGTTTGTGCGAGCGGGAAGAGAGCTCTTGCTTTTAGAGGTAGTTCTAGAAGCCTTTGCAGGTTGTGGTTTGGATTTTTTCTGCTTTGTGGAGTTGTTTGCACTGCTAGTAGCTTTACGTTTAGTTGGTGGCATGAAATTTGGATTAATTACGCGTCGCGTCGGGATAAATGGGTGGAGGGGGTTAGAGGGGGTAAGGGCTCAGAAGAGTAAGGCAAGTAGATTGAATCAAATGAGGGTTCAAGAACCTGGTGTATGTAGCTAGTGGAATATACAGTAAAACTGTTTGATCCCAATACCGTCTCCGTAGATCGTTTCCGTAGATGGACCGCATGGTCTACCTGCCAACATAGAAGGGGGACGGTTAGAGGGGTCTTGCTAGGGGTTTAAAAGGTGAGCAGGAAGCAGTCCCTTATATAATCACTACGGGGTCCCTGACTTTGGAGCCCAGCAGAGTTTTGCTTTGTCATGTCTGAAGACGACGAGTTTGAGCGGTTGCTGGCGCAAGCAAGCAATGGCGGTGGATTCGCTCCTTTAATTCCTAAAGATTTAGGTGCGGATGCCGTCAAACACCGCGACGATGCGGTTGATTTCGAATCCGAAGACGAGCTCGCCGAGGAAGAGCCCCCCGGAGACGACGGAGACGATGATTGGAACGCGCTGATTGGAACGTTTGAGGAGGAACCAGAGCCGCAGATGGATCAAGATAAAACCAAAGTGCTGCTGAACATCCATTTCCCCGAGTTTGTGCCCATGTCGATCCTAAAAATGAACACTTTGTTCGGCCCCAAACCCAGCAAATTCGAGCTTCCCCAGCCTCGTAGCATCAGAACCTGCTTGCCGTCGCGATTGAGGCTTGATGTGGAACCCGACAGCCGTGTGGCGTTTGACTCAATCACCACAAAAGTCGTCCAGCCAGAGGTCAAGAATGTGATGATCGAGGAGCCGCCAAAACCGCAGCCAAAGCTCAAGCGTGACCGCGAGTACGATATTTACCTAGAGACTGCTGATTGGGACTATGTTTTGGACGCTGACGAAGGCCCCTACTCCAAGCGACAGATCTCCATGGAAGAGGTGTATACATCGGACGACGAGGACAAGATGCTCGAAGGCATTGTAAGCGTTCCTAAAAAGGCATCAATCGATATGAACGATCCGCGCTTATTGTTTGCCGATTGGCCCAAACCCCGTACTCAGACGCGTCCAGTGGGTAGCCGCTATAATATCTCAAATGACCGGGCATACGATATGCTCAAGGAGAATTATCAGAATAAGGTCCGCAGTACCATCGGCAACCTCACAATTGATCATGCGCTAGTAGCCTTGCGGCTTCAGTCGCCATTTTACCGCGTCAACCTCACAAAATCACAGATGCGGTCATGGCACCGGCCCAAGTTTAACATCAAACCGGGGCAATCGTTCACTTTTACTCCCATCAAGATGCGCAAAAAGAAAAAGGACAAGAATAAAACCATCCACCAGCTTTTGGCGAAATCTAGCGACCTCACCCTTGGTGACTCGGCACCCGTTTTCCTGGTTGAGTATAGCGAGGAATTCCCTTTGGTATTGTCCAATGTTGGAATGGGCTCAAAGCTTATCAACTATTACCGTAAAAAGAACCCAGACGATACCGCACGTCCCAAGCTCCCGCTCGGTGAGACCCATGTGCTCGATGTTCAGGACCGGAGCGCTTTTTGGAATTTTGGGTTTGTTGAGCCCGGAAATATGGTGCCTACTCTCTATAACCAGCTGGTAAGAGCTCCCGTTTTCCAGCATGACCCTTCAAAGGGCGACTTCTTGCTTGTGAAAAGTACCACCAAGCTCCGCGGCACAAAGTTCTTTTTAAGGCCGATCCCGTATTTATTTGTTGCTGGCCAGACGTTCCCAGTGACACAAATCCCTGGTCCTCACTCGCGTAAAGTCACCACTGCCTCCAAGAACCGGCTCAAGATGATTGTGTACCGGGTCCTCAACAAGAGCCCCTTACAGCGTCTTCAAGTCAAGGATGTGAGTGGATATTTCCCTGATCAAAACGATATGCAGAACCGCCAGCGTCTCAAGGAGTTTATGGAGTACCAACGATCCGGCGAAGACCAAGGGTTTTGGAAGATCAAGAACGGTGACTCGTTGCCCACCGAAGAAACAATCAGGACCATGATTCAACCTGAAGATATTGCTCTTCTTGAAGCTATGCAGGTTGGCCAACAGCACCTCGAAGATAGTGGGTACGGCAAGACTGTGGATGACGATAAAGAGGACGATGATGGACAAAGTCTCGAGGAGCAACTGGCGCCGTGGAACATTTCACGTAATTTTATCAACGCTATCCAGGGCAAAGCCATGTTGCAGTTGCATGGAGACGGAGACCCTACCAGTCGCGGCGAAGGGTTCAGCTTTTTGCGTACCAGCATGAAAGGTGGGTTCAAAGCAATGGGCGACAATGAAAAAGTCGATAAAAGCAAGCTGGGCGGCCACAGCTATAACGTCGCTTTGCAACAAAAGGCTTACGATGAGGAAATCAAGCGTATTTGGTACGCGCAGAGCAAATCCCTTACCCTCAAAGACACAAAACAATTGCCTGCTCGGATAAACAAGCAAGATGAAGAGGATGGTCTTGGTGGTGGGTCCAACCAGAAAGTATTGCGGATCACGCGTATGGTCAAGGACGAAAATGATGTGGTTGTACGCCAGACCGAAGTGGTCACTGACCCCAATGTCATTCGCGCATACATGAAGCGTCGTCAGTTGATGGAGGATGCACAAGTTGTTCCGGACGAGATCAGCGTCACCAACGACGAGGAAGTCAACAAACGGTACCGCCGTAAACTCGAGGGCGAGCTGGCTCGTCTCAAGCGTAACCAGGACCGTCGTCTGGCCCGCAAGGCTACCAAGGGTGATGGCAATGGAAGCAGCGGCAAGGTTAAATCCACAACCAGAAAGTGCGCTACTTGCCATGCTGTGGGACATATCAGGACCAACAAGAGCTGTCCAATGTACAATGATCTAGGAGGCCAGGCAAGCGAGGCCAAGTGAGAGTACATGCTCTAGTAGTTTAGCTATTTATTAAAGCAATACATCCTTCAGTTTGGTGTAGCGGGCTGGAGGGTTGACAAGGGCGTGGGTTGACAAGCGCTATGAGCCTGGCAAGCGCTATGAGCCTGGCAAGCGCTATGAGCCTGGTATACACTCTAGTCCACACTCTAGCTACCCATTCCACTCTAGCCACTCTAGTACACTCACTACACTAATCTACACTCTAGTCACCACTAGGCACCCTGGGCTCCGTACTGTGCTCTATACTCTAGCAAGCTCTTTAAATCTTGCTCGGCCAAGGTGGGCTTCAAAATTTCAATAATATCTTCCAAACTCACAATGCTAATCACAGGCACACCAAAACGCTTGGAAACAACAGTGGCAGTGCTCTCGGTGTTATCGCCCATACGCTCCTGACGATCGAGGGCAATGACGATGCCGGCCAAGGTACCGCCGTTAGACTTGATGATGTCTGCAGCCTCATTAATAGCGGTTCCAGCGGTCATAACATCATCAATAACCAGGACTTTGCGGCCGCTGAGGCTTCCACCAACAATATTGCCGCCCTCACCGTGGTCCTTGGCCTCTTTACGATTAAAAGAGTACTCGATTTGGCCACGCTTGGGGTCAATTTCGGCCATCTTGGCAACAGTCAGAGCAGCAAGAGGAATACCCTTGTACGCAGGACCAAATAAGACATCAAACTCAATGCCAGAGTCGATAATTGTGCGGGCATAGGCATCAGCTAGTTTACTGAGGACTGCGCCAGTATTGAACTTTCCAAGGTTGAAAAAGTATGGGCTCTGGCGACCGCTTTTAAGGGTAAAAGAGCCGAATTTAAGAGCCTCGGCATCAATGGCCGATTGAATAAATTGAGATTTGAACATGGCGAGTGGAAAATTAGATGACTAAGGAAAATTTGCCAGTGTGTGAATGCAAGTCGCCACAACTATGCGTCATGGAGGGGGTCCATATTCTAGGTTACAGAGGGAAACAGGGGGACATTTTCCCAATTAAATCTTGGATTTGAGGGTATTTATCAGGGTTACGGTAGATTTGGGGCCCTCATCGGCTCTATCAGAGTATACATCTGCCCCATGCTAGCTTAACCGCCACAAGAATGCGTCTGAAGATCCTGGCGTGGTTAGAGTATTTTCATTTAAAGCTCTCAAGCCCTCAAAATCAGCAAACCCAAAGGCCCCAAAAGCTTAGTTTTGATCCCTTCCCTCTTCCTCTTAGGCTCAAACCCTCATGTGAGCTCCTTTACACTCTATATGCCCCTCTCATTTGATCTGCACCAAAATGATCTGCATCCTACCATTTTACTGGCACGCCCCCCACCACCACCTACACACCTCACATCCACACCACCCACTTGAACCATGAAACTCTGGAACTTGTCTATGGCGGCCTTAGCCATGGCGAAACCATTGGTTGTGGACCTTGAGACCAATTGGTCTGAGAGCCCCGTGCGCGTGCAGGTTCTCGAGACCGTGGCCAACTACAATTCGAGCGCGTTTTTCCCGCTCTTGTCGCTTATTCTGTCGCGCGAGGAGCAAAAGGGTAAATTCAGCGACGCGGAGCTGGTGGATTTCGCAATTAATAAAGCTATTGATGGCCAGTTTCTGTCTACTGAGGCTGCCACCGTGCTCAAAACCGATCTCGCTATTGGTACGTTTACCGCCTCCATCGAGTCGAAATATCAGGTTTTCCGCGAGCTTTTCCCCGAATTGGGCGATTGCGAAAATGTTCTTTATTATAACGGCAAAGCCACGTGCGATTCGGGCGCCGTTTTCGCTCTAGAGACAGACGCCGTCAGCGATGCGGCGATCTTTGACAATGACCGGATTATTGGCGGGAAACCCGATGCGCCGTGGGCGGTTTTATACGCTGACTTTGCCTCCAACTCGTTTCCGGTTTTCCATGCTCATTTGCTTGCCTCGGCGCTCGAGGGCAAAGTGAATTATATCTTGCGTTACAAGCCCAGCGTTAGCGTTAGCACCAGCGCCAATACTCACCAGCGTCTCGGTGGATTCGGCGTTACCGCTCAAGTCAAACGTACCGATTACCTTGTTGTGGATGACGATAATGTGAATATCGATATGGATGCGCCCAATAAACTGGCAAAGAGTGATTTGCCTAAACTGCCCCAGAAAATCGCCACCCACATCCTCAAACAAAAGGATCGCTTCAGCGCGCTGAAATCAGTTGTTCTCAACTTGCCAGACTATTTGGGCCAAGCAAAAGACACAAAGATCTCCAAAAAAGTCAAAGAGGACAGTGACGCCAATGCTGAATCGTTTTTTGCGCCCGGTACAAACACGCTCCTAGTGAATGGCGCTTCTGTTTCCGAGAACCACGATTACAACATTTTCCAGTTTATCGAGGTGTTGCGTGCTGAGCTCGAGTTTGTGGATAACCTTGAGCAAGTGGGCCTTGATACCTCAACCGCTCGCCAGCTCATCACCTCGGGTATAGTTGAGTCGGACCCCGAGCAAATCAACAGCGAAGACGTTGAAACCCGTTACGATTACCGCTCTGAGAGTATTATTTGGATCAACGACCTCGAAAAGTCCGACATGTACCTCCAGTTCCCTCAAGACCTGCGTACTCTTGCTGACCCCAAGGCACAGCTGTTGACTGCTCGCCGCAATGCCCACAACTTGGTCGTGGCTATTGATTTTGAAAACATGAGCCACCTTCAGCTCGTTGCCCAGGTGTTCCAGATGGTCTCCCGCAAAGCGCCGCTCCGCGTGGGTATTGTGCCGCTTGACCAGGGTCCCCGCTCCGCCAAGTTTATTGAGGCCGCTAAGACCGGCTCATTGTTTGTACGCCAAAAGTACCTTATTGGTTTGCTAGAGGCTCTTGAGCCCGAGTCTGCGCTTGAAGAAGCGCTCAAGTACCAACAAGACGGTGTAGTCGCGCCAATCAGCGATACCATCACCGAGGGTATTGCAGAGTGGACTAAACGCCTCGGTATCGCGCCGGGAACGATCCTGGCTAATGGATACGTTATTCCTCTTAGCCAAGACTGGATGTACAATGCAATGTCTGCGTTTGTTTCCGATGACAATACGCTTAAAATTGCCGTTCAGGATGGCGAGCTCGAGATCGAGGATACCGAGACCGATTTGGAAGCGCTTTTGTTGAAGGATGCGTTCCACGAGCGCAACGATTTGCTGAACCCCGCAGATCCTACCTCTATTCACTACCTGCCCACTCGACTCATCAAGAGTGAGGCCTACAACATGTTTGCCGAGTGGCCCGGTCAAGAGACTGAACATTCGATCTGGGTTGTAGGTGATTTGAGCGGTCGCAAGGGAGTTGAACAGTTGTGTGAGGCGTTAGAGATTGCCGAAAAGAATTTCACTTTGCGTGCATTGCCCATTGTGAACGGTGAGCGCACTGCGGATCCACTTTACCGTAAATTCTTCAACTCTGTCTTGGAACAGGGTGAACGCCCCGCACTGATTGCTAAAATGGCGCTGGAAAGCTACAAGGAACACATTTACAACCGGGGGCCTAAACCCAAGTTCTTGGTGAATGTTACAGAGTTTTTGAATGAGGAGCAGATGGACCATGTTCAGCGTACTTTTGCTGCTTCTAAGCTTGCACCCCACTTCAGCCCCGAGAAAATCACGCTTGTTATTGATGGCCGGGTGGTTCAGTCTGATGAAGTGCTCAGCAGCGATATGCTCCTCAAGTTATTGGATCGTGAAGCACCTCGTGTGGAGCGCATGTCTAAATTTCTTGCCGATATTGGCGACGATTACGCTAGGAAAGAGGATGCCATCTCTTTGGCTACTTATAGTTGGTACGCTCCTACGCTGCAGCGCATTGTTTCTTCTCACTGGGCCGGACAAGAACGCACTATTGTGGCCGGTCCCACAGATAAAAAGCTCGAGGTCACTGCTATTCTGGATCCCGGATCTGAGACTGCTCAGCCCATTGTAGCTCTTTTGGACTTTGTGGAGAGGCTTGAGATTGCCAGCATCAAGGTCTTTTTGAGCCCCGGAACCATTTCCACAAAGGGTGAACCTAAAGTCCCTAACCGCTACTACCAGGGTGTATTCCCTACTGATGTTGAATTCGGCAAAGGCGGCCTCAAAGCTCCCCAGGCCAATTTCACAAGCCTCAAGGACGACGTTCTGTATGTGGTTGGTGTTGATGAACCGGCTCCTTGGGTCGTGATGACTCGTGCATGCGACTATGATCTCGATAACGTGATTTTGAATACCGTGAAAGAAGATACATTGTTTGCTACTTATGAGTTGCGCTCGCTCTTGATTGAAGGTACCGCTTACGACGTGGATACCCGTCAACCTCCTCGTGGACTCCAGCTCAGTCTCGGTACCGATAAAAAGGCCCTCACCGATACAATGGTAATGGCAAACTTGGGATACTTCCAGTTACAAGCCCAGCCCGGTACCTGGAAGCTCGAACTCAAGGGTGGCGCTTCAAGTGAACTCTATGATTTCGTACCCATGGCAGCTTCTTCTCGCAGCTCTATTCCTCTTAAGCTGGATTCGTTACTGGGTACTGCGAGTAAGGTATTTGTCAAGAAGAAGGCTGGAAAAGAGGATCTCAGTCTCCAATCCCCCGAGCTTGTCAACCAAAACAAAAAAGACAAGGGAGGCCTATTTGGTGGCTGGGGTAAAAAGAAGCAGCAGCAACTGGAGGATGAACCAAGCAATGTGGGCGCCGATATCAATATCTTTACGGTGGCTTCTGGCCATCTCTATGAGCGGTTCCTGTCAATTATGACCCTGAGTGTGATGAAGCATACGGAGCACACTGTCAAGTTTTGGCTCATTGAGAACTTTTTGAGCCCATCGTTCAAGGAATTCCTGCCTCGTTTGGCCAAAGAGTACAAGTTTGAGTACGAGTTTGTTACCTACAAGTGGCCCAATTGGTTGCGTCAACAGAGTGAAAAGCAGCGTGAAATCTGGGGATACAAGATCCTGTTTTTGGATGAGCTGTTCCCCCAGAGCCTGGACAAAGTCATGTTTATCGATAGTGACCAGATTGTGCGCACTGATCTGATTGAGCTTGCGAATGAGGACCTCGAGGGCGCGCCGTATGGGTTTACTCCAATGGGTGAGGACCGCGAAGAGACCGAAGGGTTCAGATTCTGGAAGCAAGGCTACTGGGCCGAGTTCCTCAAGGGCAAAAAGTACCATATCAGCGCTCTTTATGTTGTTGATCTCAACAAGTTCCGCGAGATGGGGGCCGGTGATATGCTTCGCCAACATTACCATCAGCTGAGCGCCGACCCCGCATCACTGGCCAATCTGGACCAGGATTTGCCCAATAACTTGCAAGCCGCGGTGCCCATCCACTCGCTTGATCAGGACTGGTTGTGGTGCGAAACCTGGTGTGCCGATGAGGGTCTCTCCACTGCCAAAACCATTGATTTGTGCAACAACCCGCTCACTAAAGAGCCCAAACTCGACCGCGCCCGTCGTCAAATCCCCGAGTGGACTACTTATGACGATGCCGTTGCCCAGCTCAGAAAAGAGTTTTTCAGCAACAAAGCAGTTGAGCAGGTTGACGAGCGTGCTGATGTTGTTGAAGAACAGGAAGAGGAAGAGCATTATGAGCTTTAGGTATGTAAATTGTGTTGAATTCTGAAGAGTGCTGAAGAGGCAATTAGCAGAGATGATAGGACGGACAGCATTAGAGGCAATCCAGAGTAGCGCTGGAGCTAGAGTCTTGAGGCCAAAACCAGTTCATCAGCAGGGCGGATGATGGGCTAATTTGGGAGGCCCGTTTGAGATATCAGCGCTCTGAACCAGTACTCGGAATCGGCGCCTATACTATGCTAACACTAAAGCGTGTACTAATGCCAACGCTATACTATGTACTATGCTAATGCCTATACCATGATAATGCTACACCAACGCCAACGCGCGCCAACGCCAACGCACACCAAGGCCTAGGCTAACTCCCAGGCAAACGCCCAGGCTGGATAAATTAAAATACCTTGGAAAGAACATCCTCAAGGTCCTTGTTATTGGTCTTATCAACCTTTTTATCCCGTACATCCTTCTGATCAAATGTTCGGTGAACTGGGTTTCTGACTTTGCCCTTCTTCTCCTTGATATTATCAAACATTGCTTTACGCTCAACATTCTCAATAAAGATCTTGTTTTCCTTTGTCGCCTGGGCAATCTCAGCCTTGAGACGTTCGCGCCGTTCCTGGGCTTCAATGGCAATACCCTCAGTGAGGTTGTTCCACTTGAAGTTCTTGAGGTATTTGACATTGAGGATATCGTCATAGTAAAAGGATCCCTTTTTACCACCTATACGGTTGTTGTTGAGGGTCTCAGCGCACAGTTTAGCATCCTTCTTGTACTTGAACTCGGCCCACCCCTCGGTGTACTTTGTCTTGCGATTGCCTCCCTGACGCACACGTCGCTTGTGATCTTTATCGTTTTCTGGATTTAAAAAGATTCTGCCCACGGGTCCAAACCGCTCGAGAATTTGTTTCATTTTTTGCGGTTTCATGTATGGAGGGATTTTGCTAAGATAAACGACACCGGATCTTTTGATTTCTCGTAACTTTGCCTTGGCTTCTTTCTCGGAAAGCGGCTTAACCACTGATTCCGTCTCCATCTCCTCATCTTCGTCGTCGCTCTCTTGGGGCTGAATCTTCTTGGTTTTACCCTTTACTTGTTCTTCATCAGAATTGTAGCCATCAGAAAGGAAATTGTCTTCTTCCTGGTCCAAATCAAGCAAATCTTTCGCCGACATGAAAAATTCAAAATATTGTGGTAAAGGGAAATCCGCCACGGGACGCCACCAAGAGGCAGCGAGCTGGATGGATGGACTATCACTGCTTGGACAACCGGTCCAGGGCTATTGCCGTTTGGTTAGAGTTTCTATAATATGAGCCAACTGCGTGACTGGAGATAAGTGGCATGATGTGCCTGTCGAATCCGTATTTTGGCATGGAAACCAACCGCTGGTCTGAGGGTGAATTTAGGGAGGACAATTAGGCATTCCAGGGAGAGCGTGCTCGAGTTTTGAGAACACTTGTGAGAACTTAAAGCCTTGTAGATACCGTGATTGACCTGTGGATTGAGTTTATCAGTGGTGTTTGTCTCAACAAATGAGGTTATACTATCTAAACTAGACCTTACTTAACAACATGCACGCGCATGCATCTAGCCAGTGCCGTCAGATTCTCACACAACTAGACCCTCAAATTAATCACTGTAGCCTTTAGTACCGTCACTCACAGCTTCAGCGCCTAATTTGAGGTGTATAGTACAACTTATGCTGACGACAGGCACATTGCTTAGGACCTGCATATATGCACTAAATATGCAGTGCGTAGCAATTTATGCGCTCACACTGACACGGGCAAAATAAATACTCGCGCATCATAGAGCAGTGATCACGAATTAGCCCTGGCTGAGCCGTCGTGTGAGCTCAATAAAGGCACGTCCAAGTCTCAACTATCAAGAGCCTAGAAAACGCCAATAGCGTTACTAAATTCAAGGTACTTGTACTACCGGACGGCCCTCAAGGGGTCCTCAGTCAATTTTCAGACAGTCCTGCATCCTAGCACTTGCACTCCTTAACCCCAGCAACTGAACATCTCGCCACTGCTGCGTCTCTACGTCATTGATGCAGCTGAGCCGCACCACAGTAATTTTCGGTAATCAATTCTAGACAAGGTATACCCAGGCGCTAGTGTCTAGTCCCAATTCTAGGCTCTGATAGCCCGACAAATCAACTTCCAGTGATTGCTCCCTTTAGGCCGGTTTCAGTTATGGATCTTGTGCATAGTCATGCACCTGTCAAAAACACATGTTTGCTCAGATATAGTGCCGTGAAAAACCAGACAGACTGCCTCTAGTCTATGCTATCTCTTGCAAACAGTCTCGAGGTATTATATGGCTTTTGTTGCAGCCTATGGTTTTCCAAATTTGGAAGGTGGCATCATAGTTCCCCAGCAGGCCATCGCAGGCCATCACAGCTCGCCTAATCCATGAGGCGTGACCGTCCAAGGTGGCAGTCGGTCAAGTTGGGCAACTAGGGTGTGGCCTGACGAGAAAATTTTTTCCCGGGTCCAGCATCAAGAAATCACACTAGAAAAGCTTTTAATTACTCGCCAAAGGTTCCCCACGTGGGAAAAAATTCACTACTGGCGGCGTCCCCGGTATATGCATGGTCTGGTGATCTATGCATGATTGTGCGTCAGGTGAGTGCTCACCTGAGTAAACTCGTGCTCACAATCAGGTGAGAGCCAGCATGCTATCTTTATATATGGGCTGAGGTGCACATGAGAAAACGCACATTCACATTAATACACATCTAAATGTCTGCTGCTCTTGAAGTCAAACGTATTGCTCCTGCTCTTGGAATCTGGGCTGCCAGCCTTTCTACCATCTTGTTTTGGCCCCAAATGATGAGAGCCGCTGGTATGGGTCGCCCAGCATACGGTCACCGTGTAAGCGATCCCAATGCAGAGATTACCCACCAACTTTGAGGTGTAGGCCTTTGCTTGGGCTTCCAAGTCGCATGTAATTTATATAGAAGCGCTAGTTTGCGTTATAAATTTTTTCAAATGAATGAGTGAAGATTCTTTCTATCTTACTTTTGAGCATACTTGATGGGCTGAAGGGGAGATCTTGAGGAGCTAGGCCCCAAATACTGGGCCTGGTAATTCGAGCGGGTCTGGACTACATTAAAACTATAGCCCTGGGACCCATCAGGGGCAACTCGTAAATTTAGTGCCAAGACATCACACAAACCAAAGGAATCCTCGTGATTTCCAACAATATAACTCACATGCATAGGCGAGATATTCTGCGTCTGCGCGGCACCAAGCATAACATGACTCGGAATAGACTTTCGTAATCTCATGAAGCCCACTATGTCTTTTAGTGTATATGTGTCTTAGTATAAAGCTGTGATACTGCTCTCAATACCGCTCTTGCCGCTCGTAATACCAACCAAACATCGTAAATTATTTAAACTTACAAACTAACATTCTCAAAAGCCTTGGTGATACTTGCAACCGCATCATCAACCTTCTCTGGCTCGCTGCCGACGCCCTGGACGCTCTGGCCCTTACCACCAGAACGGCCACCAACAATGTCGCTGGCAGCCTTGCCGAGCTCGGTAGCCTGGGCCTTAGAAGAGCCGTCGACATAGCACCCGTGAGCGACCTTATCGCCATCGACACTAAACAAGTAGACGCTCTTGCCGGGGAGCTTGGTTTTGACATAGTTGAGACCCTCGCCGAGCGCCTTGGCAGGGACACCGTCGACCTTGAGGACGGCAAAAGTGGCATCTTTGTTGTCCTCAAAGTACTTGGCAACAGCATCAGTGACCTTCTTAGCAGCCTGTTTAGCGGCGGCCTTGACCTGCTCGGTGACCTTCTTTTGGAGCTTGGCATAACGGTCGCTCAGCTCGGCCTTATCGAGCACAGAAACAGAGAGAGCCTTGAGCTCAACGCTGATTTTCTTGGAGACGGCCTCTGCGCGCGCATCCTTTGCCTCGACAAGCGCCTCGAACTCATCGAGTTTCTGGCCAAACTGAGACGCCAACCGCTGGACATCATAGGCATCAGTACCGGTAACAGCGACGATACGACGGGTTCCTTTGGCAATACCGCTCTCTTCAATAATCACCAACTCACGGATCTCGCCGGTCTTGTTCACGTGGGTACCTCCGCAAAACTCGACAGAGTACGAGCGCCATTTCTCATTGCTGGGGTCTTTGAGCATCTCCTCAACACTGGCACCAACGCTCACCACGCGCACAGGGTCGGGGTAAGTCTCGCCAAACACGGCACGAACACCAGAGATTTGCTGGGCCTGTGACAAGGGAACAACCTCCGTGTAAATCGCCTGGTTATCCTTGATGTATTTACTGCAGATCTTCTCAATCTGCTCGAGCTCTTTGAGGGCGACACCCTGCTTGTGGCTGAAATCAAAGCGGAGCTTATCAGCCGCAACAAGCGAACCCTTTTGGTCAACGCTGTCGCCCAAAACCTCGCGGAGGCCATAGTTGAGCACGTGTGTACCAGTATGGTTGTTCTTGAGCGCGAAACGGCGGGTGGTATCGGGGCCAACAACAACCTTATCGCCGACCTTGAGGGTGCCATAACCAATACGACCGGTGTGCAAAACGTATCCGGCGTAAACTTGGACGTTATCGACATTGAACTCGGCCTCGCCATCAACAACAATCTTACCGGTATCATTCTCCTGGCCACCGGATTCAGCGTACATGTTAGTTTGGTCAAGCAAAATTCCAGTCTGGGGTCCTTCGGAGGTGGAATCAGTGAATCCTCCGTCTTTAGTGTAAACGGCAACTACAGTAGCATTCAAATCACCGCTCTCATACTTGGCATCGTCCTTGGTGGTGGGGATTTTCTTCTCCTGCGCCTCGCTGATTGCGTGCACATCAAGCTTGAGAAGAGCCTCACCAGAAGCAGATTTGGTACCCTTGGAGGCCTCCTTGGAAGCCAGGCGGGCGGCCTCAAACTCCTGCTCATTGATCTCGAGCCCAGCCTCCTCGGCCATGATGCGGGTCAAATCAACAGGGAAACCATAGGTATCGTACAGACGCCAGACATCGCGTCCGTTCAAGACTTTGGCGCCGGACTTCTTGGTGTTTGCAGCATAAGACTCAAACATCTTCTCACCACGGTCCAGGGTGCGGCCAAACGATTCCTCTTCTTCGTTGAGGATCTCGAAAATGTTCTCCTGGTTCTTGGCAATTTCGGGGAAAATGTCCTTGCTGGCCTCGATAAGAGTAGGGGCCAGAGTGGAGAAGAACTTGCCGATGGGCACCTTGAAATATTTGCGGACATAGCGGGCACCACGGCGCAAGATACGGCGCAAGACGTAGCCGCGGCCATCATTGTTGGGCACACCACCATCAGCCAGGGCAAACGTCAGGGTACGAACGTGGTCGGCAACGACGCGGTAAGCGGTATCGATACCGTCCTTGTCTTCGGCGCCAAACTTGCCGGCATAGGAGCGAGCACCGGTAATTTCCTGGATTTTAGCGAAGAGAGGAGTGAAAACATCGGTATCGTAGTTGGAGGTTTTGTTCTGGAGAATGGAAACAAGACGCTCGAACCCCAAGCCGGTGTCGATATGCTTTGCGGGCAAAAGACGGAGAGATCCGTCTGCTTCACGGTTATACTGGATAAAAACCAGATTCCAGATCTCGAGCACATTGGGGTCATCCATGTTGACGAGGTGAGCGGCGTTACGGCCACCGATACGGTCGTAGTGGATTTCCGAGCAAGGTCCACAAGGACCCTGGTCACCCATCTCCCAGAAATTATCCTCATAACTGCCAACGATGATGTGGTCCTCGGGCACACCGACGTCGAGCCAGAGCTGCTTGGCCTCAAGGTCGGGCTCCAAGCCATCGTGGCCGCCAAAGTAGCTCACATAGAGGCGGTCCTTCTCGAGGCCGTAAACCTCGGTCAGCAGCTGCCAGCTCATCTCGATGATTTCCTTCTTGAAGTAATCGCCAAACGACCAGCACCCGAGCATTTCGAAAAAGGTGTGGTGGTACGAGTCGCGGCCAACGTCGTCGAGATCGTTGTGTTTACCGCCGGCGCGAATGCATTTCTGGGAGTTTGCGGCGCGTTTGAGGCTGGCGAATTGCGAGCCGGGCGCGACGGTGCCGAGGAAAATGCTCTTGTACTGGTTCATTCCGGCGTTGGCAAACAGCAGAGTGGGGTCATCGTACGGAATGACCGACGAACTCGGGATATAGGTATGGTCCTGGCCCTTAAAGTAGTCCAAAAACTGCTGGCGCACGCGCGTGGCAGGCCAAGTAGTACTAGACGACGACATGATTAGGTGAGAAGTGTGGAAGCGGGATTTTGAGGTCGAGACGGGGGATAAAAAGTGGAGATGAGGCTGGCGGGAGAGCGCGGTTGGTGATAAAAATTTAAAGAATCTCGGATCTAATGCAGGATGCGATACGCGCATTAAGTTTTGGGTTCTTTGGTGAATGTCTCTACTTCTGCACTATTAGATGCTTACGAGAGCAGCCCCAGAGGGAGAGGCATGGGGTATGGAGGGTATGAGAGTATGCTGTGTAGTGATTTATAGTGGTTTGTAGTTAGCTGTACCATGGTAACTCGCTGTCCTGTCGCCTCTAGTAGACCCATAGCCTATACTATCGCCTCTAGCTCTACCATCGCCTCCTATCCCATCGCCTCTACCATCCACATATCCTTATATTACACTATCTACAATACTCATAACTCTACACTCGGTCACACAAATCCTTATACGACCTTAAACATGCTTGAACAGTCACACAGTCTCCACTAAGAGGCATCCCCATAACTTCCATAGTAGTTAGATAGTCGCCGGCATGGCTGGTGAGGTAGTCTGACATTAATGCTGCGGCCGCTTTAATCTCGAGCGAAGATAGTTTGAGGGTTCTGAGTGACTGACTGAGACTCTGAGCGAGACCAGCGCTGGTGGCGGTGCCGGTGTTGCCGCTACTGCTGGTGCTACCGCTGCTACTAGCCTCCTTAAAACTCAGGAAATCACGATACACTTTTCCGCCCTTGGCCCAGCCCGTAGCTTGAGTACTGCGATCAAGCAGGGAAGCTACCGACTCCAGCTTTTGCTCAATTACTGCCTGTGGAGCAACTTTGGTGATGATAATCTCATGGGCTTTATCGCACAGCCCCGCATCAAGCAAGTTTGAAGCCGCAGACCGGTAGTCGCCCTGGCTGAGGGCATGCTGAGCTGCTGCTTCACTGACCAAAACGCTCGGCAAATAATCATCAAATTGATGCGTGGGGTGCTGCTGCAAGATCTCCCGACACAAGGCAAGCGCTTTTTCATCATTATCGATATGCAATGCCACAAAAATCGACCACGAAACGCGGCCGCCGTCCAGTAATGAGTGCGCAAACTGGTCATAGAGCTCGTCGGCTAACACGCCAGTCTCATTGTTGCGAGGGAGGGCCTGCAAGAGCAAAAACGCAGTGGGCTCGTCCACCAAACTGAGCAAAGCACTAAGATTCTTGGAGTTTCCAACCAGCTTGAGCATCGCCAGCTCTGTATTATCATGGGGAGCTCCCTTGACGGACTGCTTGATCAAGTCGCTGGTAGAGATATTACGATCATGTACGCCATACCATAGGTTCATGCCGATCCGTTGCTTCCAGTCGAGCCCCTCGAGGATATCAAGCTTGGGGATACTTCTCTGGCCATCGGATTGGGCAGGGCTTGTACCCAAGTTGCCGCTTGCCACCTCCAAGATCTTCCGTTCAACAGGTGAAATATCATAAATAGTGCCCTTTTTAACAAGAGATGCAAGCAACTGCCGAGCGTTTTCTCTATTGGACCCCAAACATGAGATCATGGTCGAGAGTCTAATATTGCCCAACGCAGTAGCCCTTGCCGCTGCTTCAGCCAAAGAATGGGTGGTAATAAGATACCAAACAAGGTCCAGCCCGCCCAAATTCGAAGGCACGGGCCCCGTGCTGTGTTTGATCCAAACCCCAAGCGATTGTTTGGCTTCTTGCGAGGGCTCAAATACCATCGCAGCAATCGACCACGCAGAATTGGCCGATTCTACCGACTCTAGGTCCCTGAAACTGATTTTGGTCTCGAGCTTGGCCAAACCATCTGCCCGCTCAGTCTTTGTGGTGCGGGCCTTGAGGTCATCCAAAGACATGAGCAAATCGGAATCACTGAACTTCCTGTGCTCAACTGTGGGTGTAGAGGCTGTTGGGGCCTCAATTCTGGGCGCTGGCCGAGAGCCAGCAAAAACGGCATTGCGGGCTTCGATTGTGGACGCCATCTCGGGAACACTTGATGCAGCTAGCAGTACATTGTCCTTCAAGAGCGCGATCCAAGAGTTAGGGGCCTGTTCCATATCGACATCTTCATCTTCGGCAATATCAGGAGTCTTCTCGCCAAGTGTCAGGGGCAAGATTTGGTTTTCGACTGCCGGTTCGGGGCTGGGGGTGGCAGCAGCACTGGGTACTACGCTCGGCATCACGCTCGGGGCAACACTGGGGACACCGGCCATTGTAACGTCGTTTGCACCATCCTCCTCTAAATTATCGAGAATTTTTTCGGGGATATCATCGTCCATAATCATTTCCTGAGGTGTGATACCCCACACACTAAAATGCGGTACCTTGAAGACCCAGATACCCTTTGTGAAGGTGATGAATTCGGCGCCCTTTGATTTGCAGCGCTTTTTCAGCTCGCCCACAAACTTGCCTACGCGAGGATCGCTATTGTTGGTAATTACGCGGCCATCTGCATCGCGAGGAGCCACGTTTTCGATCGTCACCACTGCTGGTTTGTTGAGCTCGGTGCCTTGCTTGGCCTTTTTGTCCTCGTCGGGGTAAACGCAAACCGTGCCTTCACCGAATTGCACAAGGCCACCCAACAAGTCTCCAAGATTACTGATGGTGCTCAAGTCCACGTCCTCTGGGTACTCAATTTGACCATAACCGGTGCGGCCAATAATGAGGCCGCCTACGCTCTTGAGCTGGGGTTTTGTTAAAGTGAGGAGATCATCGAGACTCGGTCGAATAAAGTATCCCTGCTCCAGTGCTTTTTTGTTGATGGTGAGAGTAGTGACATCTTTGTCCACCTTATGGAAAATGGAGAAATTTCTCGGTGGCTCCTCGACTTTGGCGGGTGGGAGGGCCCTCGGGTTGACCACGAGCTTTGACCGTTTGATTTGCAGACTGGTGGGTCTCTCTTCAAGAAACCGCTTGTAGCTGTTCATGAGCTTACGCGCCTCGGGTTTAGGGGGTTCCGACTCGAGCGGGTGTTTCTGGAGGGTCTGGGCAGGAGGGGCAACTACTTGTTTTTCTTGCACACCGTGTTGGTTTTGTTTTGTTTCCTTTGGCCTGGAGGTCAAGGAGGTGTAGAGTTTGACGCTTGGAGTGACGTCTGGTAGCTCATAGGCTGCCTGGTTGATTGTGGCAATCAGGGGAGCACCAGTGGTAGCATTGGGCTGTTGCTGTTGCTGCTGTGTACCGAAAAGACCACCGGTGGTACCAGTGGCGGTGGATGAGCCGAAAAGGCCATTAGTGCCGGTGGAGGTGGAATTGGAGTTACCAAAAAGGCCGCCAGTGCCGGTTGTAGCATTGTTAGCATTGGAATTACCAAACAAGCCGCCAGTAGTACCAGTAGATGCAGGTGTAGTTGCTGATTTGCCAAACAAGCCGCCTGTGCCAGTGGAAGCGTTATTGGTATTAGTACCGCCAAACAGGCCGCCAGTACCAGTAGATGCAGTACCAGTATTGCTTGAATTACCAAATAGACCTCCAGTACCAGTAGATGCTGTGCCAGTGTTGCTTGAATTACGAAACAAACCGCCTGAAGTCGATGCTGTGCCGGTATTACCGGCGGTATTACCGGAGTTACCAAAAAGTCCTCCACCAGTATTCGAATTCGTGGTAGAATTAGTGCCTGTGCTATTGCCAAAAAGGCCGCCAGTAGCGCCTCCAGTGTTTCCAGCACTTTGACCAAACAATCCACCGGTTCCAGCAGTATTAGAGCTATTATTACCAAAAAGACCACCACTAGAAGCAGCAGAGGTTGCTGATGTGCCAGTGGCATTATTACCGAAGAGCCCCGACGGTTTCGCGGCATTCCCGTTCGCTACGCTGCTATTGTTGCCGAAAAGTCCGCCACCGGTCCCGCCAGTTGTGTTTGCGTTTGTTGTGGAACCGAAAAGCCCTGAACCCTGAGAAGTAGCAGGAGCCGGGGTACTCTGGCCGAAAAGCGACGATCCCCCGGGCTTTGCGCCGAACGATGTATTCGCGGTGCCATTATTAGTGCCAAAAAGTGTATTTCCTGTATTTGCGGCGCCAAAAGTGCTGGTTTGTTGTGAATTTTGGGTCTGGTTTTGCTGCTGGTTCTGCTGACCCGCGTTGGGAGCGCCAAAAGTCGAGCCGCTTTGACCAAACGTGCTTGAGCCACCAGAACCCCCGAATGCATTAGTATTGTTGGTATTGCTGGTATTGTTTGCGCCAAAACTAAACCCAGACGATCCCTGGTTTTGGCCAAACATGATTACGTGAGTCGAGGACCAGAGCCCACAAGTCTTTTCAAGCTAGAGCCAAGGCCAGTGCCAGAGCCAGAGCCAGAGCCAGTGCCAGTGCCAGAGATAGAGCCAAAGGAGAATTGAGGTTTGGATAAACAGAGACGCAGGTCCATTCACACAAAAGATATCCCAATTGAGTGTAATCCATAAACCGTGGATACCAAATAAAACTGTAGACCACTCTTAGCACGGGAGCACCCACAACCCACACGGGCTATCGCGAGTCCAGTGGGGTATAAAACCCAAGACAGCTACACCACCCCTCTACCTAGTCACAAACCCGCTCAACCGTTCCGTGCAATGTGTCTTGTATTTTGAAATATGCATGATAGTGCTTAAGCGGGCTGCAAAAAGGAGGCAAACCAAGATTCGGTGAAACCCTCGGAGAAAAAGTTGTTGAATAAGGGTCGTAGCGCAGCGATAACCAAAACTAGCTAACCCGTGCCATTTAAAGGTGCAATATGCCTCAGGGTACCGCACTTTTCAAAAGAGTGGGGGTCCACCCGCTTGCCTGCATGCTTAGGTAATATGCGGGCATATTTAACCCCATCCATGGGCCAACCATCCTTTATCCAAGTGAAATGGCCCGGTCATTGAGTGTTGAAGTTGACGGCCCGGCGCAGCCCGGATTTGGTGTACCGCGTAGAAGTTACAAGGCCAAGGACGCGCCCTTTGATACGCCCGCGGAAGCACCCAAAGTCACGACGGTCTATGAGCTGTTTGAGCATGGGTGCCGCAAGTTTGCCAACCACAACGCCATGGGCCAGCGCGACTACATTGCTACTCATACCGAGAACAAGGAGGTGACCCGCAAAGTTGACGGGAAGGATGTGACGCAAACAAAGCAGTGGCAGTACTATGAGCTTGGTCAGTACAAGTTCATCAAGTTCAAGGAGCTGCAGACGGTTGTTGCCAAAGTGGCCAGCGGTCTCGTTGATGCCGGTGTCGCGCCCAGATCGCGTTTCTCCATTTACTGCCGCACCTCTCAAGAATGGATGCAAACCTTTTTGGCTTGTGCCTCCCAGTCAATCACCGTTGTGACCGCATACGATACTCTAGGCGTCGAGGGCCTCAGATCCTCAATTCAGGAAGCAGAGACCTGCGGTATCCTCACTGATAAGGATAACTTTGCCACTCTGCTCAAGACTCTGAAGGATTGCCCTACAATCAAGCTGGTTGTGTACCGTGACACCGATGGTAAGCTCGAATCAAAGGACGAGGAACTCCTGAGCAAGATCAAGGAGCACGCCAAGGTCATTTCCTTCACTGAGCTCGTCAAATTGGGTGAGAAGTCCCCCGCAGAAACAGTCAAACCCGCCCCTAATGATTGCGCCTGTATTATGTACACCTCGGGCTCCACCGGTAAGCCCAAGGGTGTCATTCTTAACCACTCGACTGTTGTGGCCGGTGTGGCTGGCGCAACTGGTGTCATTACCACGGCGGATGTCTCCCCCAAGGATGTTTTCTTGTCCATGCTGCCCCTTGCCCATATCTTTGAGCTTACCGCCGAGCTCTCAACCTTTATTTGGGGTGCATGTCTTGGTTACGGAAATCCCAAGACCGCTTCGGATGTCTCGATGCGCAACTGCGAAGGCGATATCCGTACTCTCAAGCCCACAATCATGGTCGCCGTCCCTGCTCTATGGGAAACGGTCAAGAAAGGGATTGTGAGTAAGATTGAGAAAGAATCTGGTTTCAAGCAGGCCATTTTCTGGAAAGCATTCGCCCTCAAGCACAAGTGCCGTCAAATGGGCATCAACCCTCCCCTCATTGATTCTGTCATTTTCAAGAAGATCAAGGAAGGCACCGGCGGCCGTCTGCGCTACTTGCTCAATGGAGGTGCTGCCCTTTCCAAGGATACTCGTATTTTCCTCGATACAGTTGTTGCGCCCTGTCTTATGGGCTACGGTCTCACTGAAACCAATGCCATGGCAGCCATCATGGCGCCTGCCCACCTTGATTTTGATTCCACTGGCGAGTTAGTCCCTGCCATTACTGTGGTGCTGCGCGACGTCCCTGAGATGGGCTACGAAGGCAAGAACGGCCAGGGTGAGGTGCTCATCAAGGGCGCCTGCG
Source organism: Wickerhamiella australiensis (assembly GCA_030579635.1). Classification (NCBI taxonomy): domain Eukaryota; kingdom Fungi; phylum Ascomycota; class Dipodascomycetes; order Dipodascales; family Trichomonascaceae; genus Wickerhamiella; species Wickerhamiella australiensis. The sequence continues at coordinate 10,549 of JAKTRM010000068.1, read as the reverse complement.
TTACCCCCGGTTACTTTAAGAATGATGAAGAGACTGAAAAGGTAATGACCAAGGACGGTTGGTTCTGTACCGGAGACATTGGCCAGTTTACTGATACCGGAGCGGTTCAGATTATTGACCGTGTCAAGAACCTGGTCAAGACACTGAATGGCGAGTACGTAGCCCTCGAGCGCCTCGAGTCCCTCTACCGGTCCAACAAGTACTGCGCTAATCTTTGCGTATATGCTGATAGTGACCACGCCAAACCCGTTGCTGTTGTTGTGCTCAACGAGCCCGCCGTCAAGGCCCTTGCCGAGTCAAAGGGTGCCAAGTGCCCCGAGCACGATGTCGCGAATTTTGCACAGGATAACAAGGAGATCTACAATGAGATCCTCAAGTCTATCCAACAGACAGGCAAAGAGTGTGACCTCAAGCCCGTAGAGATCTTGCCCGCCGTCGCGTTCAGCCACGAGGAGTGGACTCCTCAGAACGGTTTTGTTACCAGTGCGCAGAAGGTTCAGCGCCGTAAGATCAAGGAGGCCAACGAGAAGGGCCTCAAAGCTGCATATGATAGGAGCTAAGCAACGCACGGTATGTGCACGATATGTGCATGATGTGGCCACAAACAATGCTGCTTTACAGCGGCCCGTGTTAGCAGAAACCTATCTGACTAGACCAGATTATATATTGATAGGAGAGTTAATGTTTTATAAGTATTTGGGGAGCGGGGCGGAGGCGGGATGAGCGGCGGCGAGCGGCGAACCAATTCTGGAACACGGTGCTGAGTTGTTGCCGTCTCTCTGATTGGTGAGATATCGGGGCTAATGAGTAGTAGAGAGAGAAATGACGCTCGTACAGGTATGCTTTTCCATGAAGAAAAGCGCAATGTGCGTTGAACAACTTAATGATGCACGTCTTTAATTCACACTATCTATCGCGCTTTGCTGCGGTCTTCATGGATGTGAGAGCCAAGAGATGTATACAGTTCAAGTGCTTGCAAACACGTTGCTACAAATCTCAGCTCCGGTAGAGCTCCTGATTAATATCCTTTATTGCGATAGGTACTGCCAGCACCCGCACCGTAAACGTGAGCATCACGCCGCCCACCAAGCTACCTATATTGGCCAGCTCACCTCACCACCACCATCCTGCTCGTGGACGTATCAGCTGTACCATGTATGTGCCCCTTGACCTGATTGCAGCACGATGCATGATACCTGCAGCTCAATATGCAAGTCGTGATTCCTTTACAAACTTTTCGAAACTTGCTATACTATTGCGTAATATATCATGGGCAGCTGAGCCAGCATCGTAGCCCCAGAATGGTATTCTCTTGTAGCGCCAATTCAGTCCTACTAATTGTGGTCTTGTACCGGCATGATACGTGTATGATAGCCATTAGTGGCCAAGTGAGCGTTAATCTAGGTTAATTATCTACTTTCGTTATGCAGGGACTTTATTCCTTGGCATGCAGAAGACTAAATGTATGTCTAGTTCTAGCGACAAAGAGTTATAGGTGAATAGACCATTAAGATCTGTCCGCTATAAACACTCTTAGAGCAAACCTATGTGGCAAATGTTGGCGTATGCGCCTCTTTGGTGCCGTCAAGATTGAATTCCTTGCATCGTACTCGCTCCGTAAACTGTGACACTGAGCTCATCCGACTTGATCAATTGAAAAAGTGTTGGAGACCTCATTGGGACCGGGTATGATGCGACAGGCAATAGACTCTTGCAATATGGGCAACTAAACACAAGCTACACCACCCTTTTCTCCTAGACCGAGATATGGCCACCTACCGAGCGGAATTCTCTACCTCAATCGATTGTTCTCTAACTGCCATCCTCCTTTAAACTGTACGGCGTCGATGGTGCCTACAGCAGCAGGTTAAAGCTAGTCAGTAGTCTGACAAACAATTCTAGAGTCCTGAAATCACCAAAATCAGTGGAAAAGTACCCGCTCTCGAGACAATTCCACGGGCTAGTCAACTCATCCACAGAGCGTGATACAGGGGACATTTCTTGTTACCCAAGCACCAAAGCCACCTCCTTCAACTGGTTGCAATAAGCCATCACCTACGTCATGCACCTCTTTGAAAGTCTAAATCGTCAAATCCTGAAGAGAGCTTGAATTCTGCGCTTTAGTCGAGATGTGAGACCCCGCTTCAAGCGTCTTGGTGGGTCGTCTAGTCAATACAGGCGTTCACGAGCGACTCCTTACCGAATGATATAGTATGAGCCGTGATTGAACTGTTCTGATGGCTTTCTCAAGGGTTTCTTGGATCCTGTACTAGGCTAACGTTGTATCCCTTGCTGAAACTATCCATGGAGTTTCTAGGCTCGCCAAAGGTAAAACTGGCCGTTCCAAAGACTGCAACCTCACCATTAGTGTATTCATTTAGCCACAACGGCCATCTGCGATGTAGCAATTGCCAGCTTTACCTGAGTCGGGGAACGCCCTGGCCAGGTCCCCCTTAGTCGCTTTGAGCATGGCTTGTGTCAAGGGAAGCGGAGCTCATGTCGAAATTCTTGAGGGATAGCCTGGTATTTATGGTCATAGAGAGCTAAGAATAACTTGCATGTGCATAAATGGTGTGCATGTGCATGCAGGTATGCTCACAGAGCACACGAGGGCTGAACGGCGTAGAAACTGGCTTGAGTGGCGAACGCTAGAAATGTGCTCAAGATCTATCCCCACATTTTACAACTTTGTGCCCTCGGGGCAGTAGCCTTGATCTTGCACATTAAACCCCCATCAGTGCATCTGCAGGCAACGCACATGGCGTGCATGCGGGAACGCAAAATGCAAAGACATAGCCTGTGAAAAGCATCTTTTTCTGGTATTCAGGAATTTGAATAAATTAGTTTGGTGCTGATTCGCGGGATTAGCTAAGTTCTCGCGCTTATTACTCGATTAGCAGGTTCCAGCCCCCCTGCGGGTCGGTATAAATTGGCTGCTAGTGTTATCGAGAGTCCTCGAAACTGTCGTATATCTAGTTTAGCAAATTATTCTCCACCTGCGCACATAACGCACTCTTAGCGCGTAAACTTGGCCCGATTGTGCTTCGACGTGTACATGCACGGTGATCAGATCGTGATCTGATTAGGAATTGCTTGTTGGTTTCAAATTGATTTTCATGCATTTACTGCATATACACATACATGTTAACTGGAACTAGTCAAGTCGATTACCACCAAATTGTCAATTTTCGCTAACCCCTACCAGAGCCGAGCGGGACCCACCAAAGGATCAGATGACTAAGATGAGGATTCGCTAGAGCGTGTCGCAGAGCGTTTCCTGAAATCGGGGAGAGATGATGGAGGGGGGTGAGGACTCTTTTAGGTGTTCCAAGACCAATAAAACATAGTATAAGCAATGCCCCTTGCTCAGATAAGTTATTCTGAACGGCTACTAGCAAGATATGGCAAAATAATGATAGTACTCCCAATCCTCCGAATGGGTTCAAGTCCGGCTCACATTAGTCGAATAGTCCTGCAAGTCAAGGTTTTGCAACTCATGTATATATGTGTGTGTGTATTCAGTTGCCTACGAACCGGCGGGTCGGTGTAGGGTGCCATGTGGGTCTCGAGTAGTGTCGCCAGTAATTCAATGGACCAAAAGTCGTGAGTTCTATTAGTTCTTACGCTATGAATTCCTCGCTAAACGTTATTAAGAAGGCCAGGTATCATTTCAGTAGTTCATGGTAATGATCCCGTCTCATTCCTGGTAGAGATTAATTCGTGCGTAATATCGAGACAATTGAGCCTCAGCTCTATAGCGAATCCAATAACTAGACAGTAATGTGATATATTGCAATCAATCGGATCCAGCCCAGATTAATGGCTTTAGCTGGCAAAACCGATCGGTTCGGCCACAAGGCTTTCCTGCACGCAAAGTGCAAAGCGCTATCCCAAGAGGCTGCAATAGCGCTAAATTGATATACTAGCGGGAGAAATAGCATTTGTCAACCCAATTTTTCCCAGAACCTAAAAACAATGAGACTCTCTGTTGTAGACATTATAGCTGCTACTACGCAATATTGACCAGTGGACACTAGCTTGTAGCACGGGATATAGTAACACATTATTCGATTGCTGGATATAAAATGTGCCCCTAGATTCAGCCAGCAGCTCACGCTCTTTGTTAGGTACAGGGACCCTTTCCCTTATGCTAGACCCACATTGATAGTCGTAAATCAGCGGATTTAAGGGGGGTTGAAATTAAGGCATCATGGAATCGTAATATTTCAAGTGTTGGCTCTCAATTCGGTCTACCTTGGGGCCTACAGGTCGTTTCTCTGGATCCCCATTTCTAATATTGGTAAAAGTGGCTCATAAAGTCACAAACCGATTAGTATATAGATCAAAGCCTTTTCAAACCTCTCAATTAAGTTTCATGACCATAAAATCTCCCAATGTCCAATAAATCGCCCACTAATGGTGATCTTTTCGTATCCCTAGAAACCTGTTTCTGGGGTAATTTATGCACAATTATAAAACTTTTTAGATGCTTAGAGCAAATATTTTAGTTTCATAGGGCACAAAACCGGCATTTAAGCCATCTAGCATCTCTCGTAGCCCAAAAATCGCGCTTGAACAATTTGGGCCGATGGGTATCACCGACATCTACCGGGAACCGTCGCGTACGGCCATCTCTGTGATTAGGACAACAAGGCTTCCCGTCTGATCAGCCATATTTAAGCCCACAAGAGCCTTATTCAGTATTGCAGTCGGAGACGATGCGAGAACGGAAGGTACTGTACGTCTGTTTTTTTGAATCCACTTTGGCCCTAAGACATAGGGAGTAGGTACAGGAATACCGTGTTATGAGGGAGTTTAAATTCTCAAGTGGTCAGTTCGGTGGTGTTCTCTCCATGGCGAGGTACACTGAAGAGCATAGCATCTGAAATACAACTAGCAACTAGCTGAGAAACAACTTAACAGGGGGCTTGTGTATCGCGTATGGTAGCCACGACCAGCACTAGTACCTCTAATGATGGCTCTTATAACGCTGAAGGTGCGCTCAATAGTGCAAAGAGTATCTCAAAGTCTTTGGTTGCGGTCGGAAAAGGATAACTAAAGAGTACGGTACTATTAGTTGTGATTTGAGTATATGTGGACAAATAGCATAAAAATAGTGAATGAGTTACTTGAAAATGAGGACTAAATGCGTACTCAGGGTATGATATCCAAGCGGTCTAGGACAAATTGACGGGCCCACCGACCCACCTGACCACACTCTAACTCGTTCAAATCATTTGTTTACAATGCTATAGACCTAACACTAGAACCAGCAACTCTAATTTTTAATGCTCTTTCTCTGAGCCATCATGTACTCATAAAAGGCAAACTGGTTTGCTAAAGTACCCTTCTCGTAAATATAGCGGCCGCCCAAATAAGAGCCAAAGATAGCACGCAAATAAGCGTCGGGAACTCGCGAGAGGATCCGGTCAGTGCCAAGAGTACTGAGCAGCTCATTAGGCAAGGCCCGCTCGAGAATGGCGTTACGGAACTCGGTATCGTACCACAGATTGGAGTTGCTGAGCTCGTCGCTGAGTTCATTAATGGCGTTACTCAGAGTATCAGAGAGAACAGAGCGAGGAGTGCCGGTGCGCTCGTGGTCGGCCCAGATGGCCTCAAACTCGAGACGGGCATTGAGCTGAATACGCTCCTGGACACCCTTGACATAGCGATTGTAGAATTCAGGGACAACATTGTCATGAACGCACATGCTCTTGAAGAATCCTTCATCATCAAACGCCAGCGAGGCCAACACCTCAAGGCTGCTGGAGGTCACACCACCCTTGTTGGCTGAAGCATCCTTGTAAATAACGCAACCAGCCTTCTCAAGCTCGAGCTTAGCACTCTGGGAAATAAATAAGTTGGCGCCTTCCACAATGTATGGGATCTTGGATTTGCCGGTATCATCATTGATAAGAGCGTGGACGTTGCCGATAGAAATGGCATTAGGGCGGCCACCACAGGGTACAAACATATCGATTTGATGCTTGGAAGCGGCAGTCAGGTGGTAATTGTTGCGGAACGTGACACCGTTGTCAACGACCTCGCCGTGGGGCAGCTTGACATCGGCATCGTCAACAAGAACGCAGTATCCTTCGGAGCTTAGCTTGGACTTGTTGTAATCAGAAACCATTTTACGCTCTTTCGCCAACCGCAGCAGCTCCTGCTTGTCGAGCCCCTTGGGGTCAGCCAACACTCCCGACCCGTCCACAATCGCCACGTACATCTCATTATCGGTGCTCAGTAAGATCTCATTGGAGCCCAAATCTCCATCGGGACCACCGGTTTGCATCTTGCGAACGACGCTTTTCTCGAGATTCATCTTGCGGTAAATGCCCTTGACGTACTCGCGAACTGAGAGACTTGTCATGCCATATTTGTCGTGGGGGATACCACCAACGCTCTGGCTCTTGCCGGTGAAGAAAGATTTCCACCAGGGAGCACCACGAGCGCGAGCATGCTGAGTAGCCCAGTCCACAAGGTTGGCAGTGTTCTCGTCGGGGCCCATAAACAGGATCTCTTGCTTGCCGTAGAGGTCAACAATGGCCTCCTTGACGCCGGGAGTTTGGCCAGGAATGAGCAGATCAATGATCGAGTCAATGTACTTGTGGAACGACTGGGTCATCTTGTCCTGGTGCTCCATGTTAAGCAAAATAACGCCCTTGGAACCGCCCTCGGGGATATCCTTGTTTTTGCGCTGCTGAGTGTTGGCCAAGTTATAGTTTTCATCAAAGATTGAGCGCATGTTGATACCATAGGCCTCCTTGTTACGAGACCGCACAATACGGATTCCACCCCGAGCAACATCGCGGAACCGCAAGTGGAAGCCACGGAACTCCTGGCCAACAACAAGGAACATACCGTAGAGGGGCTGTGGGTACTCTGACTCGGGCAAAAACCCGGGGTTCAACCGGAACGACAGAGCAGCCTTGGTAGGAGTGTAAAAGTTGGTCTTGAGGATCGAGTTGTTGAAGTTGACCAAAGTGCGCAGGACCACCAGCTCGTGCTCGTCGCTAGTAGACTTTGTAATACGGCGATTAAGCTCCTCGGTGGTCATAATGTCGTCGGTCTGTAGGCGCTGGAACGACAAGGTGGGCAAGAAGTTATCTTTTTCGCAATTTGCCTGAACATAGTGAGTACCAGCAAAGTGAAGGTAGAGATCTTGAATAATATCAACGCGGGTACGCATAATCTCTGCCACAAAGTCACGAGTATAAGTTTCACCACGGAGCCGGTGCTTGAGGCGGTCGAGCAGCTCCAAATTGTGGGTGTTGGCTGTATCGAGCAGGTTTCCTAGCGCGGTAAACTCGGATCCCAGTCGGTTAACAAAGTGGGACGCAAAGATCCAGGCGCAATGGCCGTAAACAGCCTCCTGGAGCGACATCTCGCCGGCAGCAAACTCGGCACTGAAAACCGACTGCGGCAGGCAGTAGAGTAGCGAGGCCTCCTTGACAACTTGGTGCACAGAGTGCTCAATGGGAGGGGTACTGGTTTTCTTGCCGGGAGCCTCTGAGAGATAGGCCGAGATAATAGTGATACCGTTGGAGAATTGCTCAACGTATTTGCGCGAGGTGGTGAGGCCATAGTAATGGTACAGGTGGCTTAACGAGGAGAAATAGCCGCTAGCGGTGCCCTGCTTATAGGCCAAAACAAGGCGGTACTCTCTGCTGCCCTCAATCTGGTAGAGCTCAATGACGGGGCCCATACGGCGCACGGCCTGGGTAACGACTTTTTGATAGATCCGTTTGGTATGGTCTGAAGCCTTGGACCAGAACGTCTTGTCGCTGACCTTGTCGAGCTGGTCTTCCATGGGATCGAGGGACCCAGTAAAGTCGCACATTTCGACAAAATAGCAGCGGATCTGCTCATCGGGCACATCGCTGGACTCGGCAGAGCGGTATGTCTCTACTCTGTAGGCTTGCTCGGGGATAGACAGGCTCAGGTAGCGGTCATCGATGACTTTTTCGTACTGAGGACCCTGGAGGTTCGACACACCGGGGGCAGAGGTCATAAAGAAGACGGCGTGGTCATGTGACTGTTTCTCCATATGGATATCGAGCTTGTGGTCGTCGCGAGTAAACGCGTTGACTTTGGCGGTGTAGAGACCGAGAATCATCGAGGCAATGCTGGCGACGCTCTCGTGCTCAAACACCGACCCGTCGATCCCGAGCTTGTTGTAGAACCAATCAATTTCAACGGGGATAAACTCTGTGGGGATGAAAGCTTGGTTGGCAAGCGTTGCGGCCACCTGATCCATCTGCTGGTCCTTGTCCTTGAACACCTGAGCGGTATACCCGGGTCCATCGCTCTTTGTGATGACGTTTGCGGCTTTGTGAGAGGGAACACCCAAATAAGACTTGTTTGATTCGATGCCAGGCTTCATTTCTTGGTCTTTGTGGGCTGAAAAGATGTCAGAGAAAAGGGGACTTGTGGGTATATATATAGTAATGTTGTATGGGGTGCAGCAACTGCGCCTTTTGCGAGTCCAGGGCGTGAAAAATCGATTGATTCAGGGGTTTTGCATACATTTATGAGATCTGGTAGAATTGCCGGCCGCTTTTAACACGAAATCAAAATTTCTCCACAACAGTGTATTAGGGCTTTCTGCAGTCGCTAACGGCAGGAGTTCAAGGTGTTGATCTGGACTTAGGGAGGGCTAATAAAATGTATGGATAGGGTTAGTCTGCGTGGAAGAGCTGCCAGCACTAGAATTCGTCGCTGTATATGTGCTCTAGAGCCTATCTTTGGTGGCCGTTGATGGAGAAGTTGGGGTAACCTCGCGCATGAAAACGCAGACTCTGCGGCCGGCGAGCAGCAACAAAACAAGTTTCGGGGAAGAATCGGTAAAATCCGGGGAGCGCGCTTGTGGTGTTAAAATCTATCTTTGTGGGCAAAATTGACAGCGTGTGGCACCCTGTACCCCACATTTTCTCATCCCACGCGGTTGAGCGAAATATTACGTGAGAACTGCGGCGGGGAGGGCAAGGGAGTGCCATAGGGGAAAGGTAATGTAACGGCGACAGCGACCCGTTAGCAAGTAAAGTAATTAATAGATTAAACTAAAACATTTGTGAAACCCACGCCTGAATTACTATGGAGCGAGGTGATACCGTACGTAGTAGGCAAATGGAAGCGCAATCTCAGTTTGCCAAAAGCAGCGGTAAAGTCAGGCTACGAATTAGCCCGACTCGCAGGCCCTGTGTGATGTTGACCACTGGATGCCTACGGTCTTCGAAAACAGGCCCACTGAAGCCGACAAGACCAGTGTGGAAAGGTCTCTAAACCCCAGAGCAAACTATATCGGCGGAAATGGCCAAGAGCCAGTAGAAATCCATTTCCCTAATGGAGATGTGGAAGAAGGAGCTTTACTTTTTGCACAAGTCACCCAATGAGAGCATTTACCAGAACATCGCAGTTACAACGGTGGCCAATCAAACCCCATTTTGATTGGACCTGATCAAGTGCATCATGAAGAAATAATGAATGCGACAGTTCAATTCAATGAGAATCGTCCAGCAAATGCTGCTGAACCAGTTGTAGATGGCGCCCAGATGATTCTGTGAGGAGTCGCCATCTTTTAAGATCTTTGCATTTTGCTTTATGAAAGGCACCGATGCCGAAATTCTGGTCGCGGTTGAGTAAAGTATAAACCTCATCAGTGGTGTCGTTAGTTTCATCTATGATCCAGGAGTGGCAACTCAGGGGAAAGACTACTTCTAGTCGGTCCCTGGTGATTACCACTTCAGGTTTGATATCGAAATTATCTCTCAGGCTGAGGAACATCTCAATCTTCAGGGCCCTATCGAGTATAGGCATATTGTCTCTGATATGAACAAAGCGTTCAGTGCTGGGGTAGAGCGCATCTCGCCTCAGGGAACTTGACAGTCAACTGACTAGTATCCCTCTATTCATGATTTGAGGTACGCTATCCAGACCTCGACCGCTGCTCTTGGAGCCTATCCTAAGCTGCAGCTGGAATTCAATACTATGTTGGGCACTCTGAAAGCTGGCTGTGCTGTCACGTCTGGCTTCACTAGTGCAGCAGATGTGGATCACTACCTTGTTCAACAGCTGAACCGTATCCACACGTTGGCTGTTAGTCGTGGGATTCAACCTCAAACTCGTCGAGATAAATCTCTTACCACCGATACAGCTATTACCCAGCCCACCCACTCCGCGGCGCTTCCGTCCTCCTGTTCAACTGAACGCGGCGACTCGTCAAGGGTACCGGAGTATCCAGCGGAGAAGTTTGAGGAGTTTAGGCAATGCAAGACTTCTGCAGATCGTAAGTGTTGGCATACCGTTAGAGCACGCTTCTTCCACGCTATTCGCAGGATTTATGTGTTTTACCGTTTTCACCATGCTGAGCCGCCTCCGCGGCAACTGGAAACCGCAGTAAGATTTGTGTGCGATTGGGGCGAAGGCTACCGAGAGAATGATTCTAATCCCTCAGAAGCTTCATTCGTCGCTGGCGTCACGTGAACATGGGTATTGAGTAAGCGTATTTATTGGGACCCACCACAGGGGGCCCACTTCCTAGCATTTGCTG